>NDFZ01004304.1:0-69878 GCA_002192655.3 Mamestra configurata
CTGAATGCGGTTTGACTGGAAGCCGACCCCAATATAATTGGGAAAAGGCTAGGCAGATGATGACACAGCAAGATCGATTGAATGCATTTTATCGTACACCAATATTGTAATATATAACTCATACAATATTGCTTATTCTATGTGTATAATGGCGGTCTTATTTAAGGCACCGTAGGAGACAACTATTTCATGGTAAGGGAAAACATCTGACCATCAATAGAAAGAGAATGTGGTGACACTTGGAGGAGGCCTATGTCCAACAATGGACGACTTTCGGCTAAAATGGTGAATAATAAGCTAGACGGTAAGTATGGTAAGTACATTTTTATTGTAATGTTAACATGACATTTATTGAACAAAATTTGACATTTATAATTTTTATTAGCGTAACCAGTCCAACATTTTTATTTTTTTTATTGTAACCATGACATTTATTTAACTAAATCTAACATTTATAATTTTTGTGATTTAAATTTGTGTAGTTATTTTTTATTTGATTTTAATTTGTGAACTCAATATTATTTGCATGCCCTTGCGACGGTAAAATATGGAGAATTATACTATGTAAAATAGAACATCTATGAACCAATACCCATGTTTGCAAATAAATAAATGATTGATTGATTGATTGATTGATATACAATTCCAAAGTCGCAGCATTTTGAGCTTGGTGTAAATATTTTTCTGTAATATTTTACAAAGAAGAAAGATAAAACTGGCTCTTAAAGAAAAAGCCCCGGAGACAGACAATTACAGACCGGTATTTTAATTCAAAAGTAATTAAGTAAAAGTCTTAGCCATTAATGAACAAAACTACGTAAATCGAACTCTCTAACCTTGAACATTGATTTAACAAGTTTGCCTTTGGACAAAAGGACGTTCTTGTCAATTAAACTATCATTATTTTACTTCAATTTCATTATAATATTATTTGTAGCTATCCCGACAGAGCGCTGAACTAAGAAAGTTACTTAAGTAATGTAAATATAATTCAGTGACGTCACGAGTCTTAGTTCTTAGTAACTTGACACTAAACTTAATTAAGTCATAAATAAAACAGAGAATCAAGCTCTAACAGCAGTTGCACGTTAACTAACTAGTTGAGGAACCTATAATTTAAGGAACTGCTAACTTAACAGTACCTAAGACTAAGTTTTAAATATCAAATAAACTTTCAACAAACAATATAACGTTTTTGGAATGACAATTTAAATGGCGGACAACTTGATGATAATAGGCAACCACTGACTTGGGGATCTGTAGTACCAGATGCATATTAAGTGCATGGCTTTGCCAGAAACAAAGCTAGAATGTTTTATGTGCCTCTCATAACACTAACCGGGCAGCCTCTTTACAACCCATAACTCTTTAAACAGGTGCGCTACAGAGAGACGAAAAAGAAATATGTAGTGGGAGAATTACCACGAACTGAATTATTCTGCCCGTTATCTCCTCTCAGTCTCTCTCTCTTTTGCTCCATTCAACTGAATATAATATTTAAATATCTTGCTTATAGTTTAACGAAACATAAACTGTGGGATACCATTATAACATTTGCCAAATGGGGTTTGGTTTGCAGCCCGGAGCTACGACGTAGCACCGTAGCACCGCAGCGTTTCGTAGCCACGTAGCCGGAGGGCATGTAACTGGATTTCAGCAACGTTCAACCGTAACTGAGTCAATTAATATGGTGACGTGAGTGACGTCACGTCTCGTAATACTATAATGATAAACGGTACAACGATCGGGGATGCGGGATATTGTTTTAAATGCTTGCCGCGACGGGAAACTAGCCTCAATACAAACTTTTATTTAACTTGCACTGTTTGTACGTATGTATGTTTGTAAGTTGTCCGTAAAAATTTGAAAACCATTTTTCGACCATTTGTTGGTATCCGATGGAGCTGAAATTTTGCATACAGCTTTAGTTCTGGTGTCAATATAGTGTGCAATATTAAATATTGTAACAATTTCAACATGGCCGCCGCTCCAAGATGGCGGATTATATATTTTTTCAACCCCCTTGATATGGGTATCCAATGACAGGGCTTGAAGATTAGAAAACAATAAAGTTAATAACATTACACCAAATTCAATATGGCCGCTAAATAAAAGCTTAATTCCATTTTTATTTTTTATCAAATTTATATTATATTAAATGGCTATTAGAAAAAACATTAAACACAGATTATATTAAAACTTTATGTACCTACAGTAGTGGTACATTGCAGACTTAATACAACAACGCATTCTCTACTAGTCAAGCTCTGGGTAAAAAAGACTACACTGTTCATCAAATAATCACAAATAAACGATTTGATTGATTGAACAAATAATGTGGAAAATACAAATCAGTTTCATAACGATCACAAATGAGTTTTTATAGAATTTCATAGAGTTGATGAACTTATAAGCAGCTTAAATCTCTCAAAATCCAAACCATACTTCAAAGTCGAAAACCAATACACCACTACACTCAATAAATCGATAAACTATGTAAAACATTTTCAATATCAATTAAAATCCATTGAAGTTATTCATAATATAATGTCGGCGGTAGGCGGGCAGTGGAATTAATGAGTGTTCGCTAATTAGTCCGGTCATCGAGCTGCCTTTCAGGGAAATGGTTTATGGCGTACGTTTCGATGAAGCCAATCACAGAATTTATTATGCAGTCACTGGTGATATTACTGAGTCAATATCATTATACTGTGGCGTGTGTTTATTAGCTTAAATAAGCCCGACAACTAATCTATTCTGTGTTAAAACATGGTGTAAATATGGTGTAATAATGTGTCTTATTTCATTTATTCATTTTAGAAAAACTTACAGCTAAACAAATACAGTTAGTAAAAGTAAAATATGGCCAGTTGCAAGTTTCTTAAAATCTGTGTGTGTGTCTCTATTTCTTCTTAAAATTAGTGTTCCAAATAGACAACTAAATGACGTGGTGAAATAAAGGGTTGGCAACGAGTATACGAAATAATTGGCTATGTCTGAGAGTCAGACTGACACGAGAGATCTACGAGGGTCATATTTCACAATCACACGTGCGGTACAGTAAAAACCACTATTCCCTACACTTTGACGAGTTAAAGGAACACAAATGTACCTACTTAACACCTGATACCACAACGATAACCTTTTTTTTTTTAAGGATGGGAAATCATCAAATGACTTCTTCCGCTCTGGGTGGAGCGGAAGNGTTTCACAATCAGACGTGCGGTACAGTAAAAACCACTATTCCCTACACTTTGTCGAGTTAAAGGAACACAAATGTACCTACTTAACACCTGATTCCACAACGATAACCTTTTTTTTTTTAAGGATGGGAAATCATCAAATGACTTCTTCCGCTTTGGGTGGAGCGGAAGTGCGTGTCAGATCTTACTGACTAAAACCCATCCGTGTTCCTTCTAAAGCCCTTTGCGTTCCAGGGCCGCGGTGACTCTTTCGAACAAATTCCGCAACCCTGGCAGCCATAACGATAACCTACAAATGAACAACTAAAGCATGTATCTGATTTCACATTGATATTTTGATGCAACATGCCATGATATAATAAAACCCTGAATGAAGCGTGCAAAAGTAAAGCCAAGTCTGTTTGCTTATTTCCATTCCATATGAAACTTAATGCCAAGCACAACTTAATATACTTTCAAAACTGCATATCATTAAATTGGCTGCAACACTGCTCGTAACACTCATTTATAACTGTAATGTTGTGCGCTGTCGTATGTCGGCAGAAGGAACGACTTCGCGACCACGACAGGGGTACAATTTATGTACGTGTGTCACCGTAGGGTTAAACACGGGGTAAAGTGCATTTACTGTCTACAAACTTGACTGGAAAATAAAACGTACAATTTATCTTTCTTGTTTTTCACTTTATTTGATCATCTACTGGATTAGTTTTTCTATAAAGTAGGATAGAATAGGGTACCTAAGGGATTTGTTCCGATTCATTTTGCTTTTCGGTCGGGAAACAAATAAAATCTTCTTGATTTAGTATCGGGAACTTTTCGAAAATACTTAATAATAATGTCACTATACAATGTAACCGAGAGATGTAGGTATTCATATTTCAAAAACTTTATCCCCAGACTAAATTAAGTCATCTGATGATATTTTTATGGAAAATTCAGTTTTAATTTCGGGAATTGGCTACGACCTCCTTGAAGAAAGTTGATCATCTACATGGGCGGAAGCAGTTTTTAAAATATGATCATACCTTTCCGTAACACTCTTTTTTAACCGACTGCAAAAAAAAGGAAGAAGGTTCTCAATACGTCGGAACCTTTTTTTTTATAGAACAAGCTCGGCTCACTATCACCTGTAACTGCTGACCGTTGCGCCCTATAAACGTAACTACTAACTAAGATATAATACAAGCTTTCGCCCGCAACTTCGTACGCGCATATCCCATTTTTTCCCGTTCCCGTAGGACTTTTCCGTTCCCGTATAGCCTTCCTCAAAAATAATTTTCCAAATCCGACTGGTACTTTCAGAGATTAGCGCATTCAAACAAACAAACTCTTCAGCTTTATTATATAAGTCAATAAACCTCTACTAACTTGACGACTAAAATAAAGATAAATATAATCTTAACCACTCCCGAATCTATTATTAAGCTAGGTTCACCAAACATATAACCGCTGTACTAAACACGTGTTCTGATCGTAACCTAAGCTATTACCTATTAATCAAACAGACCCATATCAAATCCTCTGACATTTACAGATCGATAGCAACAAGCTAGCAAATATATGAATATCCGTCGAGTCCTCAAGCGTATAGTACGATACTAGGTAAAGTTTACTTCGGCTAACTTCGTCAAACACGATCAGCTGCCCTACTATGACGTCCTAATGCCATCCAATTCCGATGATGTAAAAGGGATAGTGCTATTCGCTATGTATAGCTCCGTCTCCCACTTAGAGCGGAATCATGATCGTTTCAAGACTTCATAGTACCCTGTTCGTATTTCTCATAATGTTGATGGTAAAACATGGCAACTTTTTGACTAGCGTGATTTTAATTTTAAAAAACTCAGTGAAGAATTTACAGATTCATAAACAAGATGTCGGTAAAAAGAAGATATAAACGACTACTAATTGGACACAAACAAGCATGTCAACATACAAAACTTGACAAATTTACTTTTTCTCTTTTTCTTTGGTAGCAAAATGTTATCTAATGTTAGAACATTTTTCAATATAAGCAATGTTTGGTAAATTGAGTTTTCTTTGTCGTATCAATATTCTATAACATTAAGAGGTAAAAAAATACTAAAGTCGGTGTTTTTGGTTGTTTTTTTGTTTTTTGACCCCGACTTCTGAAATTAAAGTTAATTTATACTTTGTAGTGTTTTTTTATTTGGAAGAAGGTTGTATTTTTTTTTTCGCTTTTTAGTGATGATACCCCACAACTAAGTGACATTATTCCCATAATGAGTGGTTGCAGCAAGATGAGATGTTGATTACGAGGCATAATTATCTGAATAGCATTATAAAGTATATGAAAAATATTGTTAATACCTTTAAAATTTGAGGGTTGCCCTCGATTTCCCTGGGATTCCATCATCAGATCCTGACTTGGTGCCAATGTTACCACCTCAGGAGTAAACTCTTTCAAATAAAAAGAGAATTTTGAGAATCGCTCCACAAATGGGGGAGAAATCAGTAAACATACATAAAAAAATAAAATACACAGTCAGAACATATAACCTCCTCCTTTTTTTGAAGTCGGTTAAAAACTACAAACGCGTCTTTNCCTAATCATAGTAAAATACCTTTAAAATTTGAGGGTTGCCATCGATTTCCCTGGGATTCCATCATCAGATCCTGACTTGGTGCCAATGTTACCACCTCAGGAGTATACTCTTTCAAATAAAAAGAGAATTTTGAGAATCGGTCCACAAATGGGGGAGAAATCAGTAAACATACATAAAATAATAAAATACACAGTCAGAACATATAACCTCCTCCTTTTTTTGAAGTCGGTTAAAAACTACAAACGCGTCTTTCTCAAAGTCGCAGCTGTGTGGGTTACTATGTTATCGCTTATTTGAAGATAGCTTTTGTGAAGTCATAGCATCTATTTATTTTTCAATCTTCATCTTAACATTGATGCAACCTTTAAATTGTGCCGTTCTACACAGATAAATGCGAACCTAATAGAAATCCTTAAATAAGGCTATTTCGCATTACAAGGAGCGGCTGATCCAATTTATTCGAACAGATTACAACGTCGTCAAAGAGTTTAGTACAGCTGTCCGTCAAAATCACAGCAGCTTAGTGAATTGATGAAATCTATTCTTAAGACACTGACACGGGCGTAGCTATAGATTTTATATGGTTGTGAGTTCTGAACGTCAATCTCATTAGGTATGCCAATCATTCCAAAACAAATGAAAAGGTTTGAAACTTAATATTTTGAAAATCTCGCATACAAATTTTAACACCCCAATTTCGGGAAGTTAACATTTGTATGGGAGATTTTTAACGCTTAGCCCGATTAAATAGACACTCGGCAATAATAATCGTAATAAAAACCGACCAAGTTCGTGTCGGACTATCGGGCCATGCATAGTAGGCTTAGAGTTCCGTAGTGCATAACTGTGATAATAACACTCATCATATATCAATAATTGTGCATCACAGACTGGAATTTTATTTTTAGCCCCTTTTTGTTGTTGTGAGCCTTCAAAATGACACCCACTACGAAAAAATAGCAAAAGATTTTTTTGGCGCCATCTTGGTTTTTAATTATGAGTGTATTTTGAGTCACTTTCTATGGAATTTTGATGTCAAAATGACATCTCTAATTTGTCTATAATATGTATGTATTTAGAAATATATATAAGTATGTTTATCAGTTGTCTGGTTGCCATAGCACAGGCTCTGCCTAGTTTGGGATCAGATGACCATGTGTGAGTTGTCCCAAGATATCATATTATATATTATATTATTTATTTTAGATGTTTACTTTCGTCACTGAAAACATCTAAAGTGCGATCACACTTGGACTGGTAATAATATAATAGAATGGGGCTGCGCTATGAAATAATGCTTGTAATTTATTGCATTCTTTTGGCAAAAAATAGTTTAGTTCTCGATGGTAAAAAACAACCAATGTCTTCTTTCAGATATATTTTACGTAATGTTGGCAACTAATACAGACGATATTTTGAAGGTCACATAACAGGTCAGTTTATTGTTAATTTTATGTACTTCTATGGGTGTTTTAGAAATAAAATATCTTCTTAATTAACATACTTTTTTTGAGGAAAATAAGAAGGTTCTTTTCGTACTGGTACAAGACAAACAACAAAATAAAATTAAGTGATTAAAAACTAGCAATATAAAAAGAGCTGTGCGAGGCCAAAACGGCTCTTATTTACGCATGCGCTGCGATATAAAATAATATAATGAACGCAGCCTAAGCTCTTTTGACATATTTTTTTGTCTTCTCCTTAAAATAAAGGGCTGTTGCTCTCACGTCTACGTTTAAATAACGAAGCGCTCAGTGCTCAGTGATTTCGGCGATCACGGAGGTTTTATCCAATTTGTTTTATCGTGAGGTCTATTTAGAGAACGCTCCATTGGGCTTTTAGTTGGAAGGTTAGCTTCTGATCTTGGAGTTGTTTTTAGGGTTCCGTACCCAAAGGGTAAAACGGAACCCTATTGCTAAAACTCCGCTGTCCATCCGTCTGTCTGTCTGTCCGTCTGTCACCAGGCTGTATTTCATGAACCGTGATAGCTAGACAGTTGAAATTTTCACATATGATGTATTTCTGTTGCCGCTATAACAAAAAATAATAAAAATGAAATAAAATTAAACACAAACGGGGGCAAGAAACGTGTTTTTTTCAGCTTATGGTACGGAACCCTTCGTGTGCAAGTCCAACTTTTTTTTTTTTTTTTTTAAGGATGGGAAGTCATCAAATGACTTCTTCCGCTCAGGGCGGAGCGGCAGGGCGTGGCAGACTCTTACTGACTAAAACCCATCCGTGTTCCTTCTAAAGCCCTTTGCGTTCCAGGGCCGCGGTGACTCTTTCGAACAAATTCCGCAACCCTGGCAGGCTCCGGCCCTAGCGGGCCCCGTCTTTTATGCTGACATCTCTTTGAGGCGCGCGTGAAACACAACGCGCCATCGACCCAAGCCTGGTGGTGATCGGACGGCGAGCCACCCAATGCTCGCCGTCCGCAGGCCCGCGCCTACGGTGGCCGGGGATCGCCCTGCGACTCCCGACGCCCGGGGCGTCTTCTCCTGTAGCGGCGGTTGGGGCGAAGGCCTTGCCTTTCCCTCGCGCGGCCCGCCTCCTCCTTGGCTAGCATTACTGCTTCGCAGAAGGGTGCAAGTCCAACTTGCACTTCTTTTTTTGTATAACGTTACTTCAACAGTAGTTTTGAAATTAATACTTCAGTAGATAGTCTTATCTATACTGCCAGCTAGAGAGTTGTCATGCGTAAAAAAATAAGCTTTCTTATACCTTAAATACACAATACATAATATATGAAGCGATCGATACACTTTACAAACAGTAATGAATAAAAGAGGCACCATAAAAGCTAACATAAGCTTGGTTCAATAAAAAATCAATATCGTATAGTTCTATAAATGTTTATCGGCAAATAAACACAGAACTTCGAACAACGCCCGACATGTATGCACAACACATACTTAGAAAATTGCAATAAGCCCGACGATTGGACTCTGTGCTAACTCACGAGGGGATACATCGAGCTAAGAAATATTTGATCCCTACTTCTCTACATAGTAAACTACGCTACGGATTTTAATGCGGTTTTCATGAATAGATAGTGTTGCATGAGGAAGGTTTATATGTAGTCTGTATCGTATGGACCCACCATTAGTTTGAGCTTAATAATGCATCCTTGCAAAGCCGGGGCGGCTCACTAGTCCATATTCTAAATGCCAAAGTGTGTCCGTCTGTCTGATACCTCTTCACGCTTAAACCGCTCAACCAATTTAGATGAAATTTGGTACAGAGATAGATTAGACCTTAGAGAAGGACATACTCCACCTTTTGTCGCGAGAATAGGGTTTGAAGGGGCTGAAAAAGGCGATGAAAGAGTCCGTCATTTTTTAAGATAAAACCATGACCTTTGAATTTAGGCACCTGATAAAAAATAAATAAGCAAATGTTCAAGCGTTAAAAACCGGCCAAGTGCGTGTCGGATCACGCCCAGTGTAGGGTTCCGTAGTTACCCGTCCGTTACAAGTATGCCAGAAAGATAGTAAAAAAATTTATTATATTACAAAGTTACAAATGGTTTGAAGTCATTTTTAATTTACTCAGTTCTATTTTATAAGTTGGTCGACTATTACTCATTAACTCGTTAAGCCTCGGTAGTGGTGATAGTTTTACTTTTAAATTCGTTATTTATGCTACTTTTATGTTTTTTTTCACATCTCTAAAAACAACCGTTTAGCTGGCAGAGGTAAGTAGTGTGTCCCACTAGACTCTAACAAAAATTAGCACTAGCTTAATATTTCGCAAACAGATCCTTGGATGTAAAAATGGTTTTAGTAAACCCTCAATATTTTTAAACGACCTATCCATCGACACACCACCCCACAACATGGGGTAGACGATAAAAAAAAATTATCGACATGTAGGCCACCCTAAAAATTTGTTTTTCAAGATTTTATTTTACCACTTTGTCGGTGTGATTAATATGTATATCCATACCAAATTTCACTTTCTAGCGCTAAGCGTCTCTGAGCTAAACCACAGACGGACAGACAGACAGACGAACATGGCAAAACTATAAGGGTTCCTTGTTGACTACGGAACCCTAAAATGGCTGCCCAAAGTAACTATTCCACGCGGACGCGTAGCGGGCAAAAGCTAGTAAGTAATATTACAAATGCGAAAGTAGCTCGTCTGTCTATTACATTTTCACCTCTAAACCACTAAACCATTTTTGATGAGTTTTAGTACAGAGATAGATTAGATGTTGTAGAAGGACATAGGGTACTTTTTTAACAGGTGAAATGCGGTTGTATTAAGTAGATACGCCTCTGCTGAACCCTTTGAGGATAACAGTCGTTACTGTTATGTTAATGTGTGTAACAGAGCTTGAAGTAGTTTGATCAATAATCTTATGATTGATGGAGTCTATCATATTTGACACACGAAATAATAGACTGATCGAACACAGCTTTTAAAGTAATTGATTATGTCATTTCAATGTGACCGGGAATTGATTAATTATTTCATGAACTTGGACATGGTCAAACAAAGATACCTACGTTTGAGGAACCTCCATAGCTTCACATTGCATAAATTTCATACCACCTATAAGATACATTTTATTTGTTTTGTAAATAGGTTAAATAACACTTTTACGCGTCAATCTTTTTGGGTAATTTTAAACTAGATAATGCCGATGTTTCCTAGCTGACTACCCTTTATGTAGGTAGGAATGTGATAAAAGTAGGATCTTTATACGAAAGTCCGAGCTGCCTTCTTCCAAATAACAGTAGGTACAGACTTGCATGAATGAAAAGCAAATATTGAACATCCGACTCAACGGGACTCGGGAATCAAAGCTTACGCCAATCATTTTACAATCTTGTATTTCTCGCTGAACACAAAAAGAAAAATACGCACATATCAGTAAAAAAAACGATATTGCTTTCCCTTTAACATAGCTCGGCGTCTCCCAACGGAGCGCCATCGAGCTGAAGTGTACTAGAAATGTCGTGAATAAACCGTACGCCCATAGAGTATAGATCGCCGCCGGCAGGCAATGAACGACTAGAGATGCAATTACAAATACTTTTTGTGCACGTGCTATGTGCGCCGAGCTATTCGCTGCAGGTACAAAAAAAACTAATTATTTTATTTCACACAGGACTACACGGGCACTTATAAAAAGCCAGAAGCTACTTTTCGATTCGAATTGTTCTTTTCCTATGGAGAAGAACCGGCAAGGGACACAACGGTTATTATTTTAGAAAATGAATGACTTTTACAGAGTTTTGAGATGTTAATAGGTATGTGAGAACAGTTCAGACAATTCAATAAACTATAACGTAGAAATGTAAAGTATTTACCAAAAACATGGATCGAAATAGAAAGGAATCTACTAGTCGTAGTAAGGTAAGCAGTTTCTATGAGAAAAGAGAAGAAGAAAGTTATAATAGATAAAGATGAAAGAGATACTAAACCCGGGTTTAAGAAATTACCGCAAAAGATAAAAACTAGTATGATGGAGCCGAAAATGAAGATAAAATGAAAAAAACATACCTCTACTTCATTGAGGACTGAGGATACTAGTTGAGGACATTCAATGACACGCTTGATTTGACAGAACATTTTTTTTTTGCCGTGGCGATGTCTCGAGGCTCTGTGGTGCACCCGATTGAAACTCGACGAGACTCTACGGGGGAGTGCCCCCGAAGCACGCATCGATGAAATTGTACACACTGTTGTTTCAGACGATTGAAAACTACTCGATCGACCGTACGCGAGTTACGAATGAATTGTGCTGAAAACAGTTTTAAGTAGCCTTTTCCTTTTCAATGGAAATGTTCCAGCGGATTATTGATTCGGAGAAATAATGAAAGAGAATAAAATATTGTTCTGATTTTCGTATAAAATTCAGTAATACAATGATAACGATGGAATTTCACAGGAAGAAGGATTACGCTTTACTTTCAGAGAAAAGTTGCTGTGCAAGTGTGAACGAGCTTTTGCCTGCTACTTTTCCCGTGAAAAAGTCGGGAATGTACTACTAGGATAAAATCCAGNGTTGTGCTGAAAACAGTTTTAAGTAGCCTTTTCCTTTTCAATGGAAATGTTCCAGCGGATTATTGATTCGGAGAAATAATGAAAGAGAATCAAATATTGTTCTGATTTCCGTATAAAATTCAGTAATAGGTACAATGATAACGATGGAATTTCACAGGAAGAAGGATTACGCTTTACTTTCAGAGAAAAGGTGCTGTGCACGAGCTTTTGCCTGCTACTTTTCCCGTGAAAAAGTCGGGAATTACCAAACGGGAATGTACTACTAGGATAAAATCCAGATCATGAACTACTTACTCATTAGCTAAATTTTACCCAACTCCGTTCAGCCATTGAGATTAGACTGAACACAAATATAACAAGTTCGTGTAGACTTTCACATTTTTAACATTGGTAGAATAGGATAGTAACACATAACATAGTATACCTAGCATAGTATTCTGATTTCAATATAAGACCTAGTAGATAGATAGTCTAACATAACTCAATAATAACGATGGAATATCTCAGAAATACCGTTTTTTATTTATGGCCGTGTCAAAACCAGCGCGGTCAAACGGCCTGCATGCAATTTATTGAAATATGGTGCATTTTATCGATTAGGGCCGATTTTTCAACATTCAAATAACTTTTATTCGACGAATAAAAATGGTGGTTTGACAATTTTTGCATGTGTGTTCTTGTGTGTTTAATCTTTAGTTAAAATTTATCCGAATATTGAAAAATCGGGCCTAGCTCAAAAATTAATAACAAACAAGTTCTGAATTAGGATTTGATTTATTTATGGTCATTGATTTGCCGACGTAGGTACATATAAAATTTTTAACCGGTGAAAGTTAGAGGTAAATTTGACGTTCATGTCGATCAAACTTTTTTTTAAACGAGTTTGGGAATCAACCAAGTTCTTAGAAATGTAGTCAAGATTTACATATATTTTTTTCGAAGCCAGAAATTAAATAGATTTGGCATTTTTTTTTATTTTATAAATTTTGCCGAATAGCCTCGCCTTAAAAGATCAACTACTTTGCTTTGTGATTTATAAAGTCCTGGCGTATATCTAGGACAGTAATCAAACTATTCCATGTCATTTCGAGCTAACTATACTGGTACTTGGACTAGAAGCTAGTTAAATTATCATATTTAGTCAATTAATCTGCCTAATTGAATCATGTGTGCGTGTAAACAGGTTTAATGTAAATTGCCTCCACAATAATATGCATATCACATTACAATTACAACATTATTACCACTAAATATATTAAAAGGTAAGGCTAAGAATCCATAACTCCTGAAGGTCGATTCTGTAAACATGTCGAAGTGAGGCTTGGGTGAAGTGATCACGAGGTGAGCTGTCAATCCATATAATAAAGATGGAATGACAGCTCACTTCGTGATCACCTTTACAGAATCGACCGGCAGTTGGGTAAGACTGTGGCAGCAAACTTTTACTTCTCATGGTTTCGTTCACATTTCTACAAGTCAGAAGAAACACATTATTCCATTGTTTTCCGTCAATAAAAAGTCGGAAACGATTTTACCACTGAACAATACATACGATGTTGTCAGTACAAATACAAATAGCCGAGAGTTCTATGAAAAAAAAATACCAATATGGATACCTCTAACAGAAAAACAATGCCTGAGCGTTTGCGGGACAACAGACGAATTTTATCGGTTACCCCGAACATCCACGGCTCACAAACAAATGAGTCCCATTTATGCCTGAGAGGACTCTAGAACTACAACTTTATGTAATGCATGTAGCTACATCATTTAATTAGTTAATTGGATCTCGGCTGCCGTTTCAATTTATAAATTAACATCGTTCCTTACTGACATTAAAGCATGCAGCGCGTTTCATTTCCAGTTAGGAACCATTAACAATTTGGTTTATTAATTTCTCGAGTACTGTTTGTAGACACTACGTTGTCTAAGTATCGATTGGGTATACAGTTTTATATGAAAAGTTCGGACTGCCGACTAGAGGTACCTACACATGTACAAACTTAAGTACTTTATATATGTTTGTGTTTCATACACGTGTCAATGTCGACCGTGATGATATAAATAAGTTGCCCCACTCAATGCCATAGAATTGATTTCTATCATTCTGAGTTCTCATAATTCACACCGCGTTCAAGGTGGTATGGCTAATACCATCCAGCTGATAACAAGAACGTAACTGTTATCCAAATAGGTTAAAATACAGACATAAATTTTCAGTAGTAGATTTTACCAAAATCTAGTTAATCATCAACGTCCAAAATTGCAAAATGTGTCCGAAATACCTATATATCTAAGTGTGAGAATTCATACCGCGATGTGGTGAGGGAGCCGGGCTGCTACGCCCGTTCACTCTCTCCGAGGTGTTTGTGAGGCAATTCGGTGCGGTCACAGCTTTTCACCAACATAAACCTTAATGAAATTTGCTCTAAGAGATTCGTTTATAGCCCATTAAGTCGACATCAAAGATATATCTTACTCAAAGAGTCGTTTCTCGCTTCGCGTGGTGCTCGCCCAACTATAAAAGGCTGAGATTATTGTTGTAATGTAATTGAAAGGAGATCGATGACTTTTGTCCACTAATCTAATACAAGGAGTCATTCATTCAGGTGTTGCTAAGGACATTATCCATCGACTTATTTATTCAGTAATAGGCTACAATGTACAAACGTCGCGCGTCGAAAAGAGCTATCAAAATTAACCAAACTTTATGTTAACCACATGGGAGTTTGGTGTGAGTATTTTTCGACACGATATTATCGCCAGTAATTGCTTTTTAAATTATAGTTCCATTGTGTATCGGAATTTAAATACACTTTCAGCTTTGAATATTTACTTTGTATTTGTGCCCTCTTATCCCTGTTGATCATTAACACAAAAATCTTGCAAAGGTATTGACTAAATTGTCATTGACACGTTTGGCGTTTAAACGTAAGGATCCGAGCAAGACTATTGGTACAAAAGGGGCCACCCTCATAATGTTATTACCCTCGTTAGACGCCGTAAATACTGGAGAGGATTATTTGCTTTTCGTGACCGAGAACACACGACAAGTAAACAATAATATTTATTCGAGAGTAACTGATTGAATCCCAAGTGAATTTGATCTGAAAGCGAAAATTAATTTAAGGGATAGTGTAACAAAATGGAAAATTTAATTTTTAGGAATAAAATAGTACCTAGTTTTTGATGAATAATACAATCAATTGAATAGGCGGGGACAGACCAACGACTTTTTCGCACTAGTACGAAAAAGTCACTGGTCTGTGGTCACTTCATTTTTTGCCAAAATCAGTGGGGTAGGCGCCAGTTTTCGAGTAATTGTGTTTAAAAACCATATGAAATATCTCTTCTTATCCGGAAAATGAGATTGGCAAGTAAGAGAGGTAATCTTGATGGTATACTGTGCCTCCACACGGTCCCCCACTTGCCTCTATATAACCAAATTGTTCTAAAACGAGTGTAAATAAAGACACAATGCAGCGAATTGGATTCTATGAAGCGTGGTAATGGCGCGATTGTGAGCTCCAAATCTCGTTAGTCAATAGTCGTGCGGCCCATTGTCCTGGGCGAGCAATAAAGGCTATGTTACGCGACACGATGCGCTATAAAAAATTGCTCGACGCTAATCAACCGATAGTTGTGCAACTAAAAATAAATATATGTCTACTAAAAGATAAGAAATAATGTTTTTTGTCACAAAATTGACATTAAAACATCAATATCAATACATTATGTCACTGGAAAATTGCAGACTCCGTAAGATTGTCTTTGAATCTTTTATTTATTTATTTATCTTTTCATTTAATAGATTCTCTTTCTCGATATACCTATTATGAAAAAAACGCTTTGTATATGTCACCGAAAAATTTTAGACTCCGTTAGATTGTAATAAATTGTAAAACATGTCGAAGTGATGGCTTGGGTGAAGTGATCACGAGGTGAGCTGTCATTCCATCTTGATTATATGGATTAACAGCTCACCTCGCGATCACTTCACCCAAATCTTCACTTTGACATGTTTACAAAATCGACCGGCAGGCCCGGGTCGACGGCCGTTGTCCGTCTGTCTGTCTGTATGAGAGACGGTCTAGACCCTTTTTCTAAGGAATGCATATCAAATGAGAAAGACTAAGTCCCTTGAAGTTCTAAAATCATCAAGCTTCCAATCAGCATCAATTTTTACAACCTGACACTGACCTGCAAATTGCAAAAAAAAATAAGAAAATTTGAATTTTGCGGTCTACTACTACGCAATCACCTTAGAACAGCAACTCTTTACCTCTTAACACAAAAGGCCTCAAACGGTATCTTATTTCCACAAGGGCTATCTCAGGTTTCTGTAAAAGAAGGCCTATTGAGTTTTATAAGAGGGCTTCCTTTCACTTTTTATAAAATAATCCTGGTTGTTTTAAAAGAATCGTAGAAAGTTGGTTATTTATTTTGGCCTCAACTCATAATTTCATCAGTGTTTTCGTTTGAAGCTCTTGCTTTTGTCCGCAACGCATTATTAACTTTGAGAAAGTGTCGATGCCTAACTTTTATCCTGACTGCGTGACAGCAAAGACAGGGTCATGTTTATTGAATAAATCACGTTTGTTTTCGAGTATTCTTGGTTTACATCGTGCCAATTCATTGTATTTTTAACCGATTTGAAAAAAAGGAAGAGGTTCTCGATTGAGTTATTTTTTTTTCTTTCTATTGCCTGTTATCTGAGAACTCCGTCATTTACAAACTGATTCGGCAAATTCTTGTTTTCATTGAAAGGATATACCTACTTCTTATATTGGTATCTTTATCAAAATCCGGTTCTCCTGATGGAATCCATGAGGAATTAGGGAACTCCTTAAATATTTTAAGCATACATTACGTAGGTGTAGGGATGTATCTAGTAATTTTGGGATTATTTTCAATCAATCAATCAATCAAACATTTATTTTGTTATTGANCATACATTACGTAGGTATAGGGATGTATCTAGTAATTTTGGGATTATTTTCAATCAATCAATCAATCAAACATTTATTTTGTTATTGAACATAGGTATGGTTACAGATGGTATATAGTGTCATATATATGCGCTATGTTTTGCCAATAAATGGCGTACAAAATTTACATAAACAAGCAATTACAATTACAGTTCCAATTCAGATGGCTTGTCATTACATTAAACAAATAATTCAATTAAAAATATGTCAGTTAAGTAAACAGGTCATTACAATATTAGACAAATAAAAACATTCATGCTTAATCAATAAGTAAAATCAAAAGTTAATTAGCAAGTTGGAATCGCCATACCTCTGTTTATCAGTAGTAAACTCAGTGATGGGGTAGTAACATCTATCTAATAGAAATTTAAACAGAGACCTCTTAAAGGATCCTAGACACTCTTTATTTCTGATAGCTGCTGGTATACTATTATAGATTTTTGGGGCCAAACCTAGCACACTTTTGCTGAAAAATGCGGTTTTATGAGAGGTTATATGAATGGTATTCTGATAACGGCGAGAGCGCAGTTTTTCAAATAAATGCAAGTTGGAGTGAAAAGACACTCCCATTTCATATATGTACATTGACGGTAGAGTGAGCAAATTAAGTTCCTCAAACAATGGTTTACAACTATCAATCGATTGTAATTTGGTAAACGATCGCAAGCATTTCTTCTGAGCTTTAAAAGCAACTTCTCTGTCAGTAGAGTTGCCCCAGAAAATGATTCCGTACCTAATGCTGGAAGCCACATAAGCATTATAAGCTATTTGTACTGTAATGCGGTTAACCGTTTTTGATAGTTTGTACAGAGCATACGCAAATTGACTAAGCTTCTTTGACAAAGTGTCGATATGATGTTTCCAAGTCAGATGACTATCTATGTGAAGGCCCAGAAATTTTGTCATGTCACTTTCAGAGATTGCTACGTTACCATATTTAATATTCAGTTTCGGTTTATTTGTTCTTTGATTAAATGTCATTATTTTAGTTTTATTAAGATTTACTTTGAGATTATTACTAACTAACCAATTTATTATATTTTTAAGATCGTCATTTATGTCATTTTCAAGAATATTAATGTCATTACCAGTGAACAAAATAGTGCTGTCATCAGCATCTGATGTTTACTGACCTTAGGCATATCATTTATGTAAATGTTAAATAATGGAGGGCCAAGAATGCTACCTTGGGGAACACCATAAGTTGTTTTCCTAGGACGTGACATGTATGTTCTTTCAACCTTCGAGCTCGGACATAGCCTATCAAGCGTTGTGATTTGAGTGCGATCAGAGAGATAAGATTGTAATAGGTTTAATGCAGTTCCTCTGATCCCATAACGCTCTAATTTGTTTAGCAGTATACCATGATCTACGTGGTCAAATGCTTTAGACATATCCATAAACAAGGCCGCNAAATAGATTTAACGCAGTTCCTCTGATCCCATAACGCTCTAATTTGTTTAGCAGTATACCATGATCTACGTGGTCAAATGCTTTAGACATATCCATAAACAAGGCCGCCACTGGAGTTCTAGCATCAACACTGCAAACAATTTTCTTGATCACGTCATAAATCGCCATATTAATGGATTTACCTTTCCTGAATCCAAATTGTTCTCTAGCTATGAGATCATGCTTTTCAAAAAACGACGAAAGGCTATTGTATATCACTTTTTCAATTATTTTAGAAAAAATAGGAATAAGTGCTATCGGTCTATAATTACCCATGATATTTTTNTTACCCATTATCATCAAGAAATCAAGCATTTGCATTCAGAAAGTATCATTTGGAAAAGTGGAACTGATGATGAAGACCATAGATGGTCAACGGAACTCTTCATCTACATAATTTTGATATAATCTTTTTATTTCGCTTCATATGTTGTGATGTTTATTGATTTACTTTTTCTTTACTCTTCTATGACTTAATTCCTTTGCTAAATTTCGCCGTGTCTTGGTAAGTATAGCATTTCTTCTAACCTAGGACGGAGACTTACCACGTTATCAACGCCGCCGCCGGGCTACAAGCGCCAAGAATAAAATTACAATTTCTCTGTGTAAGTCGAGAGGCTAAAGGAACATCGCTAAAGAAAACTTCATTTTAGCTTCAACTTGAAGAGGGAAGATGTATCTACAAGAAATAAACTAATTTTCGCTACGTTCAGAAAGGTTCATCTGGTTTGGATTCAATAGATAGTTAAATAAGGGATTATTGAAAGGTTTGCGGTTGGTCATAATCTCACTTGATGGAAAATAATGATACGGTCGACTATGGAGCACGCTTGTCGAGAAGTGGCATATTCACAAAATAGTATCACGTTGTATTATGTAAGAACAACGAGATAAGACACTAATTAGCCCGCCAAGCTCGGCAATTCAGTAGATACAATAGCAACCCCTCCACTGGGTTTAAGAGGCTTACACGAGTATACTTACTTCACTGTACAATACATGGTATTTGATGCCTACAGACTAGTAAATATGCCTAGAGGTTATGAGAAAATGCTTTTCCACGAATATATAATCTAAATTATATTGATATTCGTGGAAAAGCTTGATCATTCATCGTCCAAGATGCAAATGTTTTATTAACCTTCGAAATCTGAGGAAATAGAATAGACGAGAATACTCTTTATTATGAACACCATAACAACCAACTCTTATCAAGACAACCTTTAGATGGATTTTAAAGAGAAAAGGAAAGACAGTACAGTGGAAATCCACAGAATATGAGACGCTCAGGACCAGTCGACTTGGGAACACTTGGGGGAGGCCTATGGTCATCATTTCAGTCGAAAAACGTCTAGCAGTAGACGTCTTTCGACTAGAATGATGATGACTATTGAGCAGACGTATTTTATACTTTTGATAGTTTTAACTAAAAAACAAGAATTTCCTTTGCTTTCAGCACCAAAATCATATATAACCTTCGTAGGTGAGGAACCGCTCAGAGCTTCAACCAGCTGAATCTAGCAACCGTAAGTAGTAGTGCCAATTTATGCTGGACAAGCATGTTCCGTATCAAGTTGTCTGCGAATTACCCGCCGTATCACCTAAACACCTACCTACTAAAATAGGTACCATTTATCTAGATATTTCTTATACAGAAACTCGTCACACACAGAGATCATGCATACTGTGTATAAGTACTAATATTATATAGTAACTCTGTCTGTCTGTCTATCAGTCTGGTACCTGGCACATATCCTGGAATAGGACATACATAGAAGACTTTTCATCCCGGAAGTAATTTTCTACCTACTTTAACGCGGGTGAAACAGCTGGCCTAATAAAAATATAAAACATTATTCTACCATAAATCCGTCCAGCAAATAGAGGGCCAGTTATCAAAACAGCTTGGATACGGTACGTAATTCAAATAGTAATATTAAACATCAGTAAACATATGCATACAAAACACTCCTTCAAGGTATGTGTGCTCAGTGAATTGACCTCCTGTAAGGGGTCTGTGTACACACGGCCCTCCTGCTACTATTTGAAAATAACGTACAATGAACTCTCTGCCTGCGTCTGTGTTTCCGAACGCATACGACCCTAATCTCTTCAAAATTAGAGTGAACAGGCTTCTTCTGGGTAAGCTCGCTCCATCGTCGACTTTGTCTCTGTCATCTATGACCTAGACTAGAGTCAAGAGCAAACCCATATTAAATANCATTTTAGCTTCAACTTGAAGAGGGAAGATGTATCTACAAGAAATAAACTAATTTTCGCTACGTTCAGAAAGGTTCATCTGGTTTGGATTCAATAGATAGTTAAATAAGGGATTATTGAAAGGTTTGCGGTTGGTCATAATCTCACTTGATGGAAAATAATGATACGGTCGACTATGGAGCACGCTTGTCGAGAAGTGGCATATTCACAAAATAGTATCACGTTGTATTATGTAAGAACAACGAGATAAGACACTAATTAGCCCGCCAAGCTCGGCAATTCAGTAGATACAATAGCAACCCCTCCACTGGGTTTAAGAGGCTTACACGAGTATACTTACTTCACTGTACAATACATGGTATTTGATGCCTACAGACTAGTAAATATGCCTAGAGGTTATGAGAAAATGCTTTTCCACGAATATATAATCTAAATTATATTGATATTCGTGGAAAAGCTTGATCATTCATCGTCCAAGATGCAAATGTTTTATTAACCTTCGAAATCTGAGGAAATAGAATAGACGAGAATACTCTTTATTATGAACACCATAACAACCAACTCTTATCAAGACAACCTTTAGATGGATTTTAAAGAGAAAAGGAAAGACAGTACAGTGGAAATCCACAGAATATGAGACGCTCAGGACCAGTCGACTTGGGAACACTTGGGGGAGGCCTATGGTCATCATTTCAGTCGAAAAACGTCTAGCAGTAGACGTCTTTCGACTAGAATGATGATGACTATTGAGCAGACGTATTTTATACTTTTGATAGTTTTAACTAAAAAACAAGAATTTCCTTTGCTTTCAGCACCAAAATCATATATAACCTTCGTAGGTGAGGAACCGCTCAGAGCTTCAACCAGCTGAATCTAGCAACCGTAAGTAGTAGTGCCAATTTATGCTGGAAAAGCATGTTCCGTATCAAGTTGTCTGCGAATTACCCGCCGTATCACCTAAACACCTACCTACTAAAATAGGTACCATTTATCTAGATATTTCTTATACAGAAACTCGTCACACACAGAGATCATGCATACTGTGTATAAGTACTAATATTATATAGTAACTCTGTCTGTCTGTCTATCAGTCTGGTACCTGGCACATATCCTGGAATAGGACATACATAGAAGACTTTTCATCCCGGAAGTAATTTTCTACCTACTTTAACGCGGGTGAAACAGCTGGCCTAATAAAAATATAAAACATTATTCTACCATAAATCCGTCCAGCAAATAGAGGGCCAGTTATCAAAACAGCTTGGATACGGTACGTAATTCAAATAGTAATATTAAACATCAGTAAACATATGCATACAAAACACTCCTTCAAGGTATGTGTGCTCAGTGAATTGACCTCCTGTAAGGGGTCTGTGTACACACGGCCCTCCTGCTACTATTTGAAAATACATTAAATAACGTACAATGAACTCTCTGCCTGCGTCTGTGTTTCCGAACGCATACGACCCTAATCTCTTCAAAATTAGAGTGAACAGGCTTCTTCTGGGTAAGCTCGCTCCATCGTCGACTTTGTCTCTGTCATCTATGACCTAGACTAGAGTCAAGAGCAAACCCATATTAAATAAAAAAAAAAAATTTAAAAAAAAACCATTAACCACCTACAATGGCGGCCATTATTGAGGTAGGTAGGTTTTCGATAAAGGTTAGGTTACCGACGTTTTCGGCTNCCATTAACTACCTGCAATGGCGGCCATTATTGAGGTAGGTAGGTTTTCGATAAAGGTTAGGTTACCGACGTTTTCGGCTGGCATAAAACGTTAAAAACGGATTTAAATATTAAAATAACAGTCTGTCCCTAGGATACGGATAACAGTCTGCTAATAACAACATCCGATGAACGATTACAAATCCTGAATGCTTATTGACTGGTGTGAATGTTATTGAGCAATGTATAAGCAAATCCATAGTTGTAGATAACTCAAGACAGACCTCCCTACTATGACGTGTCAATGTCATCATTCCGTTATGAAAGAGAGAAGAGACAAATAGCACTATCCCTTTGTTCACAACGGATCCATCAGCAAATGTCGCGGACAGGCATTGGAGGTAAGCAACCCAGAAGATATCTGTTGTAGAATTCAGAGGACTTCTCCTCTGTACTCGAGCCTAAAGAAAAATGCTGGGGAAGGAGAAGTCCTTCCCCAGCAGTGCAACTCAGCCATGCTGATACATTCAGACATTTTTCTTTAGGCTCGAGTACCTCTTTATAAAAAGCCGCAAAAATGAGAATAAATATAATTTTCCTATTCATAACATCCCCAAGGAAAACTACTCTCCATCCGGATTCTTGTTTCACGTGCGACATGTCGGGACGCGACGTCAGTGGCTCTCATTAAGGTAATGTTTCAAATTATAACTCTACAGTTAGCGAGATAGAGCTTTCAGAATATGTTTTAGTTTCAAGTAATCACATTAGCAAGAAAACGACGATATAACTAGCTTGTTTGTTTTACGCGCTACGTTTTAAAAATACTTGAGCACTCCCATTTCGTTTGTAAATTGAATTACCCTCGATTAGATTTTTAAAGGTTTCTTAGGACTTCTTTCAGTTTATGAGGTAGGTATCATTTAATTGCAATGTCATCTGTAAAAGGAGAACTAAACAGTCTGCATCTAATTGCGGATTATCAAAACCACTGATTATAATTATATTCTTTAAGAAAAAAATACACCTTTATTTATTATTGATTCTACCTTTTCCTGTTATTGGCTGCTTGAGCCATTGCATAGGACGCCATTGAGCCATTGCAATTTCGTAAAATATGCTATGGTACTATAGATTTTTTGTTTAACTGTACTTTTTTTTATTTTATCAGGTGCTAAGATAAGAAGCTGACATGGTCAATTCAGCACTGATGAAAATAAGGAATGCTTTTATCGTATTATTCCACACTAACCTGTCCATGATACCTTTGCTTTCCTTCAACTAGTACCTAGTTAATGAAACCTATTAGCTCTAATACCTGATTTTAGTTAGGGCTTAGGTACATGTACTAAAGTCCCGATGATGGATGGTCCGTATCCGCGGAGGGCACCGCTTAGCTAAGGTCATTGACAGACATTTAATACTCAATGTTTTTAAAAAGCAAAAGGAGCTCGTGGCTAAAGAATAACAGCCGCACGGTTCCGCCGCAAGGTTGCTTAACCTTGATCGACCCGTGCGGCTTGCCAAGGTTGGTCTGTGGATGGGTGACCATCTTAACATACCTAGTTTCCTCCGTGCCTCGGAAAGCACGTTAAACCGTTGGCCCCGGCTGGCATTTGTAGATCTTTGGCAGTCGTTACGGATTGTCAGAAGCCAGTAAATCTGACACCAGTCTTGCCAAGAACTACAGTGTTACCCAGTTGATGAGTTGTGGAGGTCTGGTAGGCAGCCGCTTCACGTAAAATACTGGTATTCAGCTGAATCCGGTTTGACTGGAAGCCGACCCCAATACTGTTGGGAAAAGGCTAGGCAGATGTTTTTAAAAAGCAAAAAAAAACAATTCACCACTGCAACATCGCGATTATTCACTGCGACCGGAATCACCGGATAATAAAGAGTGACGGCAAAATTATCGTGCGTTCTTATCTCATCGACGACGATTTGCGGCAATTTTCTACCGAGGGCCAATTGGCAGAAAATAGCACCCGACTTGCAAGCGAACCGGAAACTTTGAGAAAAAGAAAAAGATCTTTTTCAACGATTTTTTTTTTTAATTTAATAATTATAGTAAACGTAGTACAATAACAGAAATTTGTAGGTACCTATGTTGTGTTAAACCAATTCAAAGTTAACAATGTAATAATTGCTGGCTGGCTAGGGTTCAGATAATTAATTTTACACCCGATTAAATGTATTCGTATAACAATCATAAAAGGTCCAACGATCCGTTAAACCCACACAGAAAATAACCTAATGATAATCTAACAAGTTCGATTAATTTATTCATAGATCGTGATTTGTTTTAGATTTTATCAAAAACCTATGTCACTGAACTTAATAAAAAATAGTAACCATAATAAAAAATAGAACCAATTAAAAAATAGAATCGCACATTGCATGCGGAATCTTCTTTTCACTATAATTAATTTCTACTTTATCTTTTAACAAGTGTTTCTTCTATAACGACAACCGACAAAGTTATAATTTCACGAAGAATTCTGAAAGTTGAGATTGTTTTGCTCCATCAAAGTGTTTCGGAGAAGCCCTGCGGCGGACGTGAGGGAGGGGGGTACAGCCGGGACCAGCAACAGGTCCTGGTCCAGACTGGATCGATACTCGGAGGCTGGATCATGCGCACTGAGCATTGCAAACAAAATGCGCTCCCTGATACTGCTCGTCTTAACATTACTCGCTTCAGGTATGTAAAATTAAGCTTTTAACACTTATTATGTACCCCCTGATAGCGTTATATTCTGATTTATTCGTGTGATTATTGCTTTCTTGATCCCCTTTCCAAATCATAGCCTCTAACCACCAATCTAAGAACACAAGTGTCAAAGTTGATTGTCTATGGCTCGCGATCTTTGTTTTGATTCTAGAATATGTCTTATTTTGCTAATATTAGGATCTGTAATCGCCTCAGAATGAATGTCTAATACTGTAGTAGATAAATACTAAAGATAATAAAAGTGCAGCTCTTCATGCGAGCGTTATAATTCTGATTTCGCAGAACTTGTCATTAAATATTTATCTTAGTCATCTACGTTTACTTTCTTGTTATCCTAGATAAGAATTTTAACATTATCATAGCTTATCCAGTAGGTATTTCTTAAAATATTTAGGTATGTTGCTTACGTTAGAATATCTAGATTTAAGGAGCACAGGTAGAGATTTTTTATTTGTTACCTTTTTTTAATTGATACACAAAATGTCATAGCTATTCCATTGTTCATTAAGTATGTTGAACCTATTATAATAATTAGTACTAATGAATTATATTAAATTATCCTTTGGGTTTACTTCTACCTGTTTTATATTATATACATTCGCAACCAAGATCAAGCTTAAACCAACTTAAACACACGGCCTTTTGTTTCCGGGTCTTTTGTTTATCGTTATGCCTAAATTAATGCCTATTCAATCATTGCCTTCCAGAGGGCGAGTGTGACCTGCTCCGGGACAGCGTCCACGTGACCTCAGCCGCAGCCAGGCCCAACAATGAGCTGTGGTGCTACAAGTGCCTCGCCGAAGTACCGGATGACCGCTGCGCTGACCTGCGTCACAATAACTCCGCACTCATACACAAATGCCACAATGATCGTCGGATGTGCATGGTACGTATATGTCAATACTACAATAGATTCTTAGATGACCTAGTACTTACCTAACTGGTTTATGCGTTTAGAATCAGTTGTGGATGCACTTATTCAATTGAACTGGTTGAATGACAATCGTCGTGCTTTGCGATGTTGCTTCCGGGCTGCAAAAGGACGTCGCTTTTTATAGTCTCCTATAAGCCTGCACCTAATTGGCTGAGTTTTACAAAATCCTAGATTTAAGATGTCCTGGACAGTGTACATAGGGCACTTTACTTTAAGGAGATAAGGTTTTCTCTCAAAATACATAACGCCTTTTCTCCAAGAGGATTTTTAAGTATGTTGGGCAGTAGCCAAAAAGTAACTGATGCAACGTGATCATCAAAACTTCGTTGTCTTATATTTGCACGACAAATTAATGCGTCGCTAATTTAACGTCCTAAGTAGGCATCTAAACAATGTAAACACTTGAATGTCTGCTTTGTAATGTAGAAAGGATGACAGCCCCAAGCTCCACTAACAAATGAATCCGGGCCAATTCCAAAATCAAATATTATGCAGCTTGTTTTGTCTTTAAACCAATTTTCACATTCCAGGTAAAACGGTTCTCCTTCACGACGTCTACTGAGAATTCCACAACGCTGCCAAAAATGTGGGCGTTGGAACGCAACTGCACGAAACACTGCGAGCCAGGCTGCATCGTCATCGGAGAGCGCACCAAGTTATACGCCTGTACATCATGCTGCACCACATCCCTCTGCAACTATGGATCCGGATCCGACGAAAATGCTTTGGACCTCCTTATCATGCCCGTAGCGGTCTTGTTACTCTCATTATGACTAAATCTTTGGTCTTAGATTAACTACAGCTGTACCAAAGAATCTGACGGGAGTATCCTGAAATGTTAATATCCGCATATCGATCAACTTACACTACTTTATAAGGGCATGCCTAATACAATATCAATCACTGTTATCAGATGTGACACTGGTTCTCTAGCAAGTCATGATGCATAAGGATTAAATATCACTGCTTTTCTACTCCCGTTCTATACCTACGTAAGACACTATTAATCAAAGAAAACATGTTATCTACAAGATACATAGACGATTATGTCTTGCGACAAATAAGTATTCTTTGGAACAAATGTGGATGATGTCATTATCCTAAAATAATACGAATTTGAAAAAGGAACCAATCTAGAATCTCTATGATCAAAAATGTTGCCTACATCTACATCCGTTTCCAATTTAAATATCTAATCTTAATTACGTATATACAGGCAAAAAAAATAGTAGACAAAAATATTTAATTAATTACATTGATACGTAGATAGATAAAGCTTTCCAGGATGTTCAGATAAATATGTTCCTTGCAGTTTATACTCACTCATGTCATATATTTTATTAAGTATAAAGGTTAAGAATAGAGGTATGTAGTTAGAAATTTTCTCAATATCTTCGAAAATAATAGATACCACCTGTTTACCGAATTCTCTGTTCTCATTAGATTTACATCGACTTTCAATCCTTCAGCAAAATTACGTAATATGAAGAAAATTAAAAGATTATCTATATATTATTATTCTATATCAGGATTCAAACTAAATTAGTAAGAAAGAGGATGTTACACATGTAACATGGTATTGTATGTATGTAGATAGGTAATGCGCTATTATTAGGATTAGTGAAGCCAAAGAAAACCTTGCGATTAGGTAGTTTTAATCAAATATAACATAATAATATTAAAGTTGGGTAATGCCAACCACACCGATATCTGGGTAGTACCTACATCTGCCTGTTTACATCCACCCTGGCGCTAGGGACATTGGGCTGTATCTATGTCGTGGTCATATCGTAGAATAGGGTATTTTACTGACTAGGTACCTAGATTTTTTCAGTAAAATACCCTATTGGTCATTTCATGGCCGACCATTTCATGAAATGATTGTACCTATTACTTACATGAAATGGTCAGCTAAAACTAACAATATCGTTTAAACGTCAACGTTTGATGATATTGTCAATCCATGTTTGGCCATATCATGAATGTCTGCCACATCATGAAATGACTACTTCAAACCTAACTTCGACGATTTAAAGGAACTTAACATGAATGGTATGACGGGAGTTAAATTTTCTCCCATTCAAACCTAACCTATCCGCGGAGTGCCCTAAGTTCCTTCAAACCCAACCTGAACTAACCTCGATCACATCATGAAATAGCTTTTCGTTTTTCTTAAGCTGGCGCATTTTGATTAGCTTTTTATCGGAATAATGACCGCCGCTATGATGTAGCGCCTTTAACTATGTAACAATTTTACGATATGATCACTAAAAATGTTTGATCATATCATAGTAGGTAGCCGTGATTTAGCTGTTCATATCGACAAACGATGATTATTCATTGATCTGGCGTGGCATGGGCGTGACCATATCATGGTGGGCAGCGAGTATTTTCCATTTCATGAAATGGTCGGCCACACCATGAAATGGCCAATTCTACGATATGGCCACGACATCTAAAGTTACGGATACAGATAGCCTATCTGTGTGGTGGCCCTGACCTTAAAACGTTTGATTTCAGCTTGTGATTCTTTTTCTGTAAGGATGACGAATTAAATCATCTTGCATTTTTATTTTATCGCCCACTAACCATATCTCACGTCAACGTTTGTTCAAACATTTCTTGACTGCATCTTTGCATCATAAACGTAGTGATGAATTAAATCCTTCGAGTCCTTGTATTTTAAATTGCCTAAGTATGTTTTTATAAAAATATTGAAATAAAGGTTACTGAACAAAGCATCCTGTTATTATAATGGTTTCCGGTTTACCTAACACCATAAAAGTACCTACTCTGTGCCTAACACTGACTCTTGTAGCGGCGACGTTCTTCACTTTCTGCCTACCAACAAGAAAACGATGTCATAGAAGTCATAATGCTGCTCTATATCTACGTATCCACCTATTTATAACCCAGGGGCTTCTTTTACGTTATAAAACCTGAATGAAAAGCAGGCAAATGCTTTTTTAATTCAAAAGCATTACTTCGCTTATCCAATGTTTTATCGGCCACTTTGTTCTCAAATTCAGCAGCCAGAGTGACTCGGTATAGGTATACCTACTTAAGTAGGAACAAGCAATTGAATGTAGCTAACTTTACCAGAATGTAGGTATAACACGCACTAAAAGAACACATCCTTACAAGAACGCCCATCGTAATAATATGAGCAANTCCAGAATGTAGGTAGGTATAACACGCACTAAAAGAACACATCCTTACAAGAACGCCCATCGTAATAATATGAGCAATTTATAGAAACGCTTGGGTGGGAAAGTTAAATATTTGGTAGGTACCTACAGTAAGGTGTTTGATCACCATTTTTAGCGAAACTGCAAACTCATCGTAACATAAAGATCGTAATTTAGTAGTAGTGTCGTTAATTGCAATCACGTAGTCGTGATACTACTATCCAAGAGAGCTTACAAACCTACTCAGCATTTTGAAGCGGAACCCTTCAAAGACAAAATACAACTGCGACTAGGAACTTCAATCTTTGCTCATTAAGATCAATGCTTTTAACTTTTCAACTACCTACCTATTCTAATATATACCTAGGTGTATATGAAGTTCAAGTATCAGGGTGTGAGGCCTGTATCAGTCAGTCATCCCACGATATAACTGTCAGTTTGTACAAATACTTAACTGTATGTGTAAATGTGTAGCATGTAGCTTAGCTAGCCGACTCATTTGACAAGTATTTTATCCTTTACCTCCTCTACCAAGTATAATAAAGTAATTAACTTGAATGAAAATGTATCTAGTGCACCCGTTTCGATGTAGCACTCATATACCAGAATGCCCTACATGACCGCAAAGGTCAACGAACGCGGTCATATAGAACACCTAGTAGGTACATCGTGTAATAGGTTTTGTGGATAGAGGAAAACTACCTCAGATATCAACTTTAGGCGGATAGGTGTAACTAACAGCGCGCTAATGTTTGATTAAGGTCATTTACCTACTTACGAATTGGTCGAAGTTTTCAGTGAAAATAATTGAGTCACCCTGAAATTCCATACTTGATATCACCANCACCTAGTAGGTACATCGTGTAATAGGTTTTGTGGATAGAGGAAAACTACCTCAGATATCAACTTTAGGCGGATAGGTGTAACTAACAGCGCGCTAATGTTTGATTAAGGTCATTTACCTACTTAAGAATTGGTCGAAGTTTTCAGTGAAAATAATTGAGTCACCCTGAAATTCCATACTTGATATCACCACTATCGTACTTTGCCTTATTAGCACCTAGTAACGTGTTTATGATTCAGACAGGTGATACATATTAAGAAAATGTTTTCCCCTTGACACAGCGACAACTGGTAATTTATGACTAATAGATTGTGATCATTATCGTGAAAAATGGTTTAGAACTTGATTGGTTTACTGTTCTTATTGATCCATAAGTGATTCAAAACAAATGTGATGGCTATTACTAGGATTAGCAGTTAAAAGCAGATATTAATAGGTTAACAAAAAAATACAATCAAGTTATATAAGTTAATTTATTATGAATAAACAATGCACAGAAATAAATGCAATACCTAGTTTGCAACCTAAAACATAGCAATAAGTTTTATCATAATTGGAATGAACCATATTCAATTCTCTTGAAGACTGGGAAGGTATTACCTGGGAGGACATAGTTTTAAACTTAAAAAATATTGTTATACTTTTATAATTATTACAGAATTAAGTTAGGAGAGTTGACCACAGTCGGAGATGATAATTTTCTTTGAGGGCTTGCCAGACTGGGAGCCGAAGGCTTCAACTTGCTTGACGACATCCATGCCTTCAACAACAGTGCCGAAGACGACGTGTCTGCCGTCCAACCAGGAGGTCTTCACGGTGGTGATGAAGAACTGGGAACCATTGGTGTTGGGACCAGCGTTGGCCATCGACAGGACACCAGGGCCAGTGTGCTTAAGGACGAAGTTCTCGTCACCGAACTTTTCGCCGTAGATGGACTTGCCACCAGTGCCATTGTGGTTTGTGAAGTCACCTCCTTGCAACATGAAGTTGGGGATCACTCGGTGGAAGGTGGAGCCCTTGTAACCGAAGCCCTTCTCGCCGGTGCACAGGGCACGGAAGTTTTCACAAGTCTTAGGGGTCACATCTGTTCTTAGCTGTAACAAAAAAAAAAGTAGTGTAAATATCGTCGCCCCCTGCCGTCTAGATCATTCCGCGCTGTCATTATGCAAAACTTCTACAATAAAGTTATCATTTCCACTTAGTTTGACTTTCAATAATGGGTGTGTCAGTGTAGTGTCACTATCGCGATTCGGATTTGTTTATAGCGAATGAGTAATACAAATCGCCAACCAATACAGCCGCCGCCGGCGCATCACCTACATGTGTAACTAACCAAAACACCCAAGGAGGCTACATCAAGACACAAAAACAAACATGATAATGGCAAATTCCGCTCCGCTCATAATTATCTACAGCTTGACGATTTGACCTTCACTTAGCGTAGGTAATCTTACTAGAGAATTAATATGACTACATACATCTATATATAGATAGGCATATAGATATTATATACCGAATCTCCACATGTAATAACCAGACAAGTAATAATTAATGAGAAAAGGATTGCATCTGCTCATGAAACTAAAAATAAGTAATAAGATTCGACAGGAATAGCAGTAGGACGTAAAGCGTGGTTTGGTTTGTGCAAAATCACGCCGGCCGGAGCACCGGTGTGACGAGATGTAACCGAAATTTCAAGATGTTACATACCTCAACAACGATTCTTCCCAATGCTGATCCATCAGCGGCAACGTCGAAATAAACTTTGGGTAAAGCCATATTGCTTTATTATGTAGAGTCTCAGAGAATTAGATTTTATTCACCACAATGACGATGCGTCTCCTGTCGATGCCGGGCGGAAACAGAATGTAGCATAGACAAATTTCTTACGTCATATCCTACGACGTTCAGAACATGTAAAAAAACTTGTAACTTTGTAAACTGACGTTACGAACTGATGAAATTAGTATTGGGAAATGGTGAATATTTCCAACAATAATTATGAAAGTGTCAAAAAGTTAAGATAAATTCGATAAAAGAAGTCATAACGGTGAAAAGTATACAAATAATGGGGGTTGGAGTCGTGATGACCGATGGCCCATTCTGGGCGATGGCCATTTCAATACATTTCATTTTCAAATAAAAAATGCCATTTCGATAAATCCCACACAGGTTTTTAACGGTTTAAGTAAACAACGTACATTCATTATTTTCACTGAAAAACTATTTTTGAAGTGACTACTTCTTATGGGAGGGTAAACCGCTGCGTAACGTAACGCGTTATGGCGTCAGTCTGTCTGGCTTCCCTTTCTCTCGTGTATACGGCAGCGGTAGGCAGGCTCTTCCTCTCTCACTGTAACTCACAGCTAGTTCAACAAATTCACTTCTATCGGGGGTCCCTGAGACGCACACGTTTTTTTAATAAAAAAATCCTATTAGAAACACAAGTACATACATGGTGGAACTGACCGACGACGTAGGGCCCTTTGGAGAAAACATCGAGCACTTCTTTTTTTCATAAAGACGAATGATACAATCCGGCTTGAATTTTTCGGAAGGCTCAAAATCTTGCCAATAATATTATGTTATCACTTAACACTTTTCGGATGGCTACATACAAATTAATGTATTTTTTTTTATAAGTTTAGAGAGCAGATGCTGCGGCAACAGGTTTTATCAATGTGTTTTAACCAAANTACTTAACACTTTTCGGATGGCTAAATACAAATAAATGTATTTTTTTTATAAGTTTAGAGAGCAGATGCTGCGGCAACAGGTTTTATCAATGTGTTTTAACCAAAAAATCTTTTGCATGGTACAGTAACTGGCCTTTCAGAGTGAACGTTCATGTAATGTCAAAGTTGTCAAACTGACATTTAAAATTTCAGTAAGCAGATCCAGCACATATTTCATGTAGCTAAAAGGTATACACGTAATATTCGTATGAATTGAAGTAATAGCATAATTCTGTGTGACTTTTTTTACCACCTAAAACTACAACGAGCTATATCGGTATGTATGCGCATAAAAAAATAAGCTTTCAAATATGTTGTTGTCAACGGCTGTTACATATTTCCGTCTTTTGAAAATTTTCAGTAAAAAATGAGTTTAGAATCCATAAAATATACCCGAGGGAGTTTAGAGATTCTAGACCAGTTACTGCTTCCGCTTCAAACAAGATACGTTAAGGTGCAAGGTGTCGAAGATGGCTGGAAAGTTATTAATAAAATGCAGGTTTGTAACTTTGTAATGATTTAATTTTAACAGCATATGCTACTTTATATATATCTCACACGCACACGAGCGATTGATTCCTAAGCTACATTATACTAGTTGTAAATCATGGTCTTACATGTCATAGAAGTAATAACAGATAAAATTGACTGTTTAAATTTTATTTTGACTAGATATAATATCCAACAATCAATTCCTTTGATTAGTATGAACCCTAAACTCAAAACATTTATTGCAAGTAAACCATTGGACATGTTCTTTTGACTTGTCATATCAATCATATTTGAACTCAAATCAGGAATTGCTTTAAATTGAAGACAGCAGTGAGTTCAGTGAACCAAGAACTTTTTTATTACTTTTTCATTAATGGCTGGTTATTTGCTCAAACTTCAATAAAGCAATTATTTATTTTGCAATAGTCTTGTGCTTGATTCCCTATTAGACCTGATACAAGGGATAGATGAGGTCAATAATGGAATGAGCAAGCCCAGAAGATGCCTTTATACTTTTGCATTGAAGGCTACTGGGTTATTGACCATAAGTGACAACATATTACTTTGTAGCACACCAGTGTTATATATATTCACCACTACCCACACTTGGGACTATGATTTGTTAGCAAGGATTTTTTTTTTTTTTCTTTAACCTATTGTGTCCCACTGCTGGGCAAAGGAAGTAATTAATGTCCCAAAAAATTTAAAATATTATTTCAAAATGAATTTCCATCTACATTCTAGGTGCGCGGAGCCCCTGCCATAGCTATAGTTGGATGCTTATCACTGGCAGTTGAACTAGAAAAGGACAATAATGCAGACAAAAAAATCATGCGGCAAGAGGTCAGTTTATCTCTACACTTTTTTATTGATAAGTATACTTTAACATACACTTATCAATAGAGACACACACTTTGTTGTATGAAGTTTAGCTCAAGCCTGATAGTGATGTGAGCTAATATTATAATAGATAAGCATATCATTGTTACAATACGTGAGATGAGTTATCAGCAACACTTATTATCACTTTAAAATACTGGGAGTAGTGAGATGGACATTGCTTATGTCATTTGAGTACAAAACAAAGGTTGTTAGCTGATGTCACATTAAATATACACTCCTTTGCAAAAAAAAATGGGTACCTATGGAAATTTACATTACCAAGGCTGATATTGGTTAATTTAATTTTATATTAGTGTTTGATTTATACTGTACTGTATACTGTGTACATTATTGTATATCTTAAGAGTAATTTGTTAAAAATGAGCACTTTCCTTTAGTTTGCCATGTGTTATTACTTCCCTACACTTTCGGATGGTGTAATAATACAGGGTATGTTTAATTTTTCGAAATCAACCAGTTTGATTCCTGGCTAAGAAAACCGATTTTTCCAAAATCCAATGGTACAGTTTTAGTTTTCATCAAAATCAGGCTCCGGATATGCACTTACGAAGTCGCTGGCGTTATATATAAGAACTATTAATTATATAATGCAAATGTGCTTTAGAATTTTTTCTCTTCTGACAGAAAACCATTATTTATTTTAAAAAGAGAAATTGTTAATAAACAATATTGCGCTTTAGAGCTTTCGAAATATGAGACTACTTCAAAAAAGTTGTTTCAAGCGCTCAATGGAGAAAAAGCTCAAGAGAAGTCTCATATTTATAGCATGGACTGGTTTGACTAATAATTTACATTACAGTGTATAAATAGTAACCTAAATATTTTAATGAGAACATGTATTTGTAATTGGCAACATTTCCTATGGTTACAGATTGAAGGTAAACTTAATTACCTAGTGTCGGCGAGGCCAACAGCTGTAAACATAAAACTGGCAGCTGATGAACTGATAAATTTAGCAAATTCTCTGAGTGCCGATGACAGTGTTACACCTGAGGAGTTTAAAGAAAGGTGGGTATTATTGGAATACAATAGAGTTGTTTGCTAACAAACTACAGAATGTCAACAGATATAGACTATAATTTATGACAAAGAATTAAGTTTCTAAAGGTGGAAATTTGTGACCAGAAATTGATTGTTGATTGAAAAGAACTCACCTCTTCATTCTTCGGTCCGTATCCATGGTGTAGGTGTCCATTGCAAGCCACTTGACTCGGTCTTCAGAGATCCAGCGTCTTACTCGCTCCTCTACTTTGACTTTGTAGAAACATTAGATAATTACATTAGAAAGTGCACAAGTTGTAAAAAAGTATGCAGAACTCTTGAAATAAATAGTCTTAATTTTTTTACAAACATAGAAACTCACATACACAAACAGCCAGACCTGGAACAACTATCTGTAGGCCATACAAAAACTGTTCCGTGCGGGAATCGAACCCACGACACGCAGCGCAGCAGCCAATCGCTCAACCACTGCGCCAACCGTGTCGTCTTAACCGTTTTTTTTAATAATGATAGAGTTGCATTTGACCACAATCTCACTAATATGACGATAATAAGCAATAATATGACGATAGAGAATGCTAGGAGAAGTAACCTATTACCTCTCGACAAGACACCCTGATTATAGATTTTATATATTATAGATTTTCTTTTCTTTTGACGACAAGGTTGGTGCAGTGGTTGAGCGATTGACTGCTGCGCTGCGTGTCGCGGATTCGATCCCCGCATGGAACAAGTATTTGTATGGCCTACAGATAGTTGTTCCAGGTCTGGCTGTTTGTGTATGTGAGTTTATACGTTTGTAAACGCTCTCACGATACAGGAGAAATTCCTAATGTGGGGCAATTTTTAAAAGAAAAAAAAAGCTCTCTTGTAATGTATGTTTCAATATTCATCCAAATTCCAATATTACCAGGTTCGTAAGCAGGATAGAGGGAATGCTAAGCAAGGACATAGAGGACAACAAAGCCATAGGAAGGTATGGATGCGAGGCTATATTGAAGACTTTGGAAGGCGATGGTCCAGTCAGAATCCTGACACACTGCAACACTGGCTCACTGGCCACCGCTGGGTATGGCACTGCCTTAGGAGTTATTAGGTCTTTACGAGAATCTAAGAGGCTTGGTGAGTAATAAATTGAAAATGGTTGGTGTGGTTCAAAGCTGCTGTCTAGCACTAATCTTTTTGCAATTCAATATTATAGAAAAATGGCTAATCTTGGGGAACATATTATTATTAGCAGTGTACCAGCAACAACATAATATGTTATGTCCTATTCCAGAACATGGTCTAGCCACATGCCAAGTTTCAACCAATACAGATCAGCATGATAGATTTAGAAATATCCACTTTCTTTATTAATAGTGAAGAAGAACATTAGACGTTGTGCATATCTCACCACATGCTACTTCTATGGCTTTTGTTGATCATACTCTTAATTATTTTTCAGACCATGTATACTGCACGGAGACAAGGCCTTACAACCAGGGAGCGAGGCTCACAGCTTATGAGTTAGTTCATGAGAAGATTCCTTCCACACTGATAGTAGACAGTGTGGTCTCCGCTCTCATGAACTCTAGGAGGATAAGTGCTGTTGTTGTGGGTGCTGACCGAGTGAGTATTTTACTTGTGAATGTCGTTATATGGATGTCAGGCTTTGTTCGTTTTTTCCACCAATCTGATAAAATAATTCAATTATCTTGTGCAAGCTCATAGCCATACACTTTGCTGTTAACAGGAAAAAATATAATTACTTTAGTTTATGGTAAAATAAATATATGAATGTGGAAGCATAAAAAACTGTAACAATTAGACCATATCAAAAAAGAAAATAATTTTATTCAACTTGCATAAATTATAAGTTCTTCCAACTCATGATATCACTGTCTTGATCATAAAAGCCAAAACAACTTTAACAGTTATGGAAAATGCAAATGTCTTACTTGACGATTTCAGGTTGCCGCGAATGGAGATACAGCTAATAAAATCGGAACTTATCAAATAGCGATTGCAGCGAAACACCACGGAGTGCCTTTTTACATCGCTGCGCCCCTCACTTCTATAGATATGGCTCTAAGGTCGGGTGATAGAATTAAAATAGAGGAGAGGCCAGACAGAGAAATGACTCATGTTGGAGAGCACAGGATTGCAGCCCCTGGTATGTTTAAACTTCCATCATCGAAGATACATCATGGGCAATTTTATATCGACGCCTCTCGCGCTCGTCCTAATTTAGGTGCAACTTTCAACAATTATTATTGATGTTGTATTTGTGTTTTGATTCGTTTATTATTTCGTTGTTTTTTTTTTGGAACAAGCTCAGTGAATAAATGTTGCCATTCTGTTTTGTTTTTTAATAAGCTTGTTTCTAACAAAATAATTAACCAATACTAAACATTTTTTTTTTTGTCTTAGGCATTAGTTGTTGGAATCCTTCGTTTGATGTCACGCCTGCTGCTCTAATAACTGGAATCATCACAGAAAAAGGAGTATTTGCGCCAGACAAACTGAGCGAAATCGATACCAAATAACGATGTCGGAAATGTATTTATTTTTGCTAAACTTACCTACTGCATCCATTAATTTAAAAAAATATTCGAAATACTATAAGTAGCTCATAAACAATACATACCTATGTTTTTATAAGATTGTTATACTGTTTACTGTTATAATCGCATGTAAGAATAAAATTATTGTAAAAAAAAAAACTTATTGCTATAAAATGGGTTTTATTTATAATACAGCGCTATTAAACAAAAACATGTTGTGATGAATGTTTTTGATGTGAAATATGCAGACGAGAATTTGTAAGTCAACACTTAGCAGATTTTTCAGTCAGCCTGTATAGCCCTTTGTACAAAGGGAGTGCAAGAATAAATTATTAGTGAAACTCACGAATATGCAGTTAATGCTACAGAACGTTAGAGCATATTCTCAGATTCACAAGAACGAAAAGCTTCCCTTGTTTATACTTTGTTAATTATGTATCGTGTCCTACCTATTGTGAAAGTTTTATTAACGGTATAAAATGGGCCAGATTCGTTATGCAGGTTGGGTGCCGGAAGATGGGCATCGCCGTCAAGAGTAACGGAAGAGCGTTTGTGTGATAGCTAGAAAAGATAATGTATGAAAAGCAATGGGGAGACCTTGCAACAACAAAAGTTGAAAACAATACGTTCAATTCCCTAATACTCATTTTTCTACCATAAATTAAAAATTTCTAATTTCTACCAAATTTGTACCCTAGTTTTCAGTTTTTCTTTTATATTATTCAAGCGATATGGATTAATAATCCATATACTATTTCAACGTGAACGCTGCAACTGATGGCAGAAAAAACTATCTGTATCGCCTTCTGACTATTCATTATCCTTATAGATAATTCTGTAGATTTATTTTCAGAATTATTTACATACAATTTTTTTTTATTTTTTATACCTAACTCAGGCTTTAGTATATAGAGTTCTTTGTCCTCTCAATGACGTTTTGTGAACCAGCATTTCAATGTTACAATTTAAAATAATCCAAAAACTACTAAATTTAATCAGAATCTCTTTGGCAGATACTCAAATACTGAGATTCCAAACACAGTAAACTTCAGAAAAGCTCAAAAAATCCAATTCCAATATGTCAGGTTGTAGTTGGGCAAGTCGAGAATTTAGTTTAGTTTTAATATTTTAGGATAAGAATAGGACGTTGTGAATAAAAAACTAATTATGATACAACAACACAACTCGGTGCATTGTTGATGATTCATTTCTGTTGTAATAACGTGTTTCAAGTTTTCGTTTCTCTTTTTATTAGACACGGAAACGTTTCATGTTGTTATTTATTGTTTCGATTCAACTTATGTTCGGTAGTCTTGTAAGAGTTGTAAGTAAATGTTCGTGGTGACAAAAGTGCGGATTGGTTTTAATTAAGTGCAAGAATTATTAGTTGTAATGTAAATAAAAAAATATTGTTTGCTCGCGCATGCGTTTGTGTCAAAAACAGACAAAGGTTTTGTATGGTTTGGAAATCAGCTGTATTTTATGTGCGATGACTTAGTGATACAAAAAGTGTGTGTTTGCAAGCGACAATGTTCAGTGAAATCGGATACATAGTTTTTCTACTTCTTGCTCTACCGTACATCGAAAGTGGTAAGTCAGAAACAAGTTATTTTTCTGCAACCCACTTACAATAATAGAGCAATATTATTCTGCCAACCGAAATGTGTCGTAAATGGTTTGAGTGAATAGAATAGGCCTACGCTTACACTTACATGTACGTGATTGTGTATATGATGCCCTTCACCTATATTTTTAATGATTACCTACCTTGAAATACTTAAAATTGCAATGATTTTCTGCAATCTACATTGAATATGTAAAGTAGCTCATCAGCATTCCCACATATTTTTTTTTTCATGATTTGTCTAGAATTTGTGAATAATTCATGATAACATTGACTAAGCATTCAGCCTAAGCATTTAGCAAGTGAACAACAAAGGTGATAGTCAAAAAAAAATTCAGCAGGTGTCATTGACCAGCAGACAACTGTACTGCTGTAAGCCAGTTATAATTTACAATAGAACAATATTGTAAGTACAATTGTATCTGTTTAGTAGACAGCACATTAGTATTGCTTATTATTTACATTTACTATTCTAAGTAACAAACAATGCTTTGTCTTGTGTTTATAAAGGGCTGGAAGACCAAAGCATTGTATTAATCATAGACAAAGTGGTGAGCCTTTTCAGTCTTAATGCTGGATTCTGCATTGTCTTTCTTCCCATGACATAAACTTTGTTAAGTCAGTTAATTAATACCCTACAGATTATTTTGTTATCATCATACTGGTAAGGGAAAAATTGTTATGCAGGAAGTTTAAATTACACTGTTTAAAAAATTATGAAAATCAAAAGCTAGCAAACATTTTAGAACTGCATCATATTATGTTTAATGTTTTCTTTGACACAGTTTCCCACAAACCATTACATTAGAGACTGTATTAAAAATACTAAAAATTTCAATGTTTACCTTGGCCACATAGTCTAACAATCTTTATATTTTAATTATATGCAAAGTATCCAGATTATTTATTTATTTGCTTTTATAATCTCAAAACAATATACTGTTTGTCAATAATAAAAAACTAACTGCTTCATTTACTTATAATGCAAAAAACAATAATTAATTTTTCATAAATGTCTCAATTGAGCTATTGCAGTAATGCTGTTTTTGTTTTTATTCAGTGATGTTGTCATCATTCAGTCTTAATACTATTGGTTACTTAGTAAGTCAACCTTTAAACAAATTGACTAAAAATAATTAGGTGGGTATACACAGGAATATTTTTTAACATTCTTTAATTTTGCAAGTGCCTGACCATTATAACTGAGTATTGACAAGACACCAGGAAACAACAAAAATAAATTGTCAGCAGTACTTTCACAAACCAGTCAAGCAAAGAAAATGTATTTAGGAATAGGTTTAATAGCTTGTAGTAATGACAGTAAATTTTATTACAACAAAAAGTTGTTACTAATTGCTACCTGAGTGAAAACTGAATTAATAAAAGGTAAACTACACCGGATCGCATGCACACACTCCGGACCCATCATTGTTTTGTTAAATATAACTTCAATTAAGGAAGTGCAGGCTTGCAAATGGTGGAAGAAGTAAAGGTAGGCCATTGCCCAATTGTGGGATAGAATGGTCTAGCTAAAAAAACTTATGTCAGCTAGATTTAATATTTCTTTGGTAATATAAGTTTTGATTCAAGGGTTTTTTTTTGTATTTAAAAGTAAATAATATAAGATGCTACTACAATCTCTTTGTTGTAGATAGGTGCAATCTAAAATTAGTAAACACGCAAAAACTACCTACTTCAATGTTATTCATAGTTTTGTGCATGGTCACTTTGGAAATTCCTTGATCTCCACACAAAGCCAATATAATTATTAGTCATCACTACAAATTACTGGTTGTTTAAGAAACCTGTACATGCAAGGCAAATAATATTATTATGAGCCTATAACATCCCATGCACTGATGGGCAAATGCTTCCTTTATCTGTAAATACTATGCTTGAAAATCCAGTTTGTCCCACTGGAAAAACCCGAAAGATAAAATGACTTATTTGGAGCTACTCCTAAAACACTTATCAATGATTACAGTTAACTTGCTAACAAAATACTAGTTAAACTAGCTACATATACAATAGTACTTTTTGTTCCACATTTGGTATTTGCCTATGCTGTCAATGGTCGATACAATCGCGCGAAAAACCAGTTCTTGAATTCTGACTCATCATAAATCAGGCGCGTCATTCATCTTCCTCTACCTACTTTGAGTTCCGATTTCGAAAGTTAACAGTAGACTAGGTTCATTATTTTTTAATATTTTACTCAATTTATGATAAAGACCTAGCAGTATTTACCAATAAGTAGGCATATAATTAATTGTTTTTGTTTTATTGAGCTGTTAATACCTATTATAAATTTATTGATAAAGATTGAGGAATATCAGCTGACCTTGTCATAAAAAGGTAGGTAAATAAACCATATTACTATGATGTTTTTCTAGAGTGAGTATCTATGCATGTAATGTGTTTTGTTTTTAGTAAATGATTGCATTTCTCAAAATAGATTTGCATCACGAAATCATTGACTCACAAAAAAGTAAATAAAATGTAGTGATGCCAACTAACTACTTACATAAGTCTGTTTAAAATTTGCTCAAACAGACAGATAAAAAACCCAGAAGCTGCTGATTATCTTGTTCCACCCAAGTAATTAAAATCAAGTTAAGGAAATTGCTATCATTAACTGCATCAGTCTAGTGATGGGTTGCCATTGTTTACAACTAGTGTTGAATAAATAATTGGTTAACCAGTAGGCAGTTCATAGTGTCCATTTTAAGCAGTGGATGGACAAAAACCGGGCTCATCAAGACAGGTATAGACATAACCACTTTTCCTTATATTTTTCCCTATTAGTCATGAATATACCAGTGTTATTTATATTGTTGTACCTAATAAAAATTAAATTGTGGTACATTTAAAATAGAGGAAATATCCATTTTGGAAATCTCCCTTTGGTTTGCAGTTCCATTGGATCCATCACAAACAGCTGCTTGATGCGCAAATAACTAACTACCTACTTATACAGGAAATTGATTTTACATATAATATATTATTGCTAGACAATAATATACTAGTCTTTAATTACGTACTTATTAACCGGACCTGCGATTAACAGTTAGTAGGTCGTAATAGACAACTTATTTTAAAAGTGTTTTAATATAAGTGCCTTTCAGTACTTAAAACAATAATCATTAATATATTGAAGATACTCAAGTACTAGATTTTATATTTAACACATAGGTAAACCGTTTTTGCTGACGGTACGACAGTCGCAGATCGCTAATTAATGATTTGCTACGAAATGTAATTTTTTTCCGTGTTCTAAAATATTGTATACCTATATTTGCACACAACTGGGCTTTAGAGGCAGGTGAAGTTGATTTATTCTGTCCTAGTTGCCTAGAGGTGAGGGTGCTCTGATCGTGTGAAAAAGCAAATGGCCCCCTGTTACGGCGGGAGGAAATAACATCCATTCATGCGTATCTATCCCTACCTCGAAGAACAATGATCGCCGTCCAAAGATAGGACGACGGCGCTTTTACTACAAAGATGGCCCTTCTTGTCCTTTTTCTAAAATATTATGTAGTTGATACAATATTCTTTTAAATGGAAACGTAAAATTAATTCATTGTCACCATATTTATTTAAAAATACAGTCTTGTTTAGTCAGGTGGTATGCAGACAGATGACATATGTTAGTTTTCTTCCGCTTCCAAAGTAAACAGTATTTGCTTACTAAGTCTTTTGTTACTACGTGTTTATTAGCTCTGAATTGCTTCTTGTTTTTATGTTTATCCATATGTTAATATGAAACTCATTACAACGAGAGAATGTGAGTTACATCCACATAAAATACTTAGAAGTTAATTAAAATGAGCTAATTAGTCGTTTTAATGAACTTTCTGATTTCATGATAGTCCTTGTAACAAAACGCTACCTTATTACGATCGAGAAGTCCATTGTTTTGGTGATTGCGTAAATCCGTCATTTGTTTCGTCTCGTCAACGAACTGCGTCAGGTCATCCGTCCGCTTCTCTCGCTCTACTTCACCGTTAGACTCGAATAACTAGTTCTTAATAAGATTTAATAATCATTCATCATCATCATTGTTACTTATTGCTCGCCATAAGTAATACTTATATCGAACTTTGGTTTCGCCAAGCAATAGCACATCCCTAAAGTTCTCTCAATAACATGTTTAATTAACAAAATGCGGAAAATGGAATAATTTGCTGGTTTCATTAATTTCATTATTAGTGTGCAATCAACAGTAGCCTCTAGTGAACGCAAAATACACTCCGATTAACTCTAAATAAGCAACCTCGGTGCAAAAACCCGAATGATCGCCAATCAGTGCAAAAGATTAACCCTGGCTGGTGTGATTCCGAGGAATTTTATTTATTTCGCAGCAGAGCGTGTTTTGCGCTCGGTCGTTCATTCTTAATTTACTCTGCATAACGGTATCTGGTGAGCCTTGCCACAAATTACCTCGTATTTTTTATTTATCTTTATTAATACTTGAAGCCTTATGTACGCAGACGCAGTGTACGAGTTTTTAATGTCTCATCCACCAACTTGTAATGAAATTGTCAACCTCCCAAGTATCTACACACTCTTGGAACTGGCAGCCAATCTTTTAAATTAAAACAATTAACCTTTTACGACCGTGACGCGAAAAACCGACTGAGTCTAATAACTTTAATTACTATTGCTGTACCGTCCTTCATCACGTTGTTTACTTTCGTAAAGTTTTTGCCACACGTACTGGTTCTTATCAATGAGAATAAAAGATGATGGAATATATTCAGTCAATTCCGTATAAAAATCTCATTCAACATAAATTGCAACAGTTTCCATCTAAAATTCTAAATAAAAACCGAAACGTGTCAATGACTCAATAGATAAAGTCGTTGCAAAATGAAGTTCTTCAGCTAACTCCGAACTCGGCACTGCAGCACGACATCCATGACTCACCGTCGTCAACTACGAAACAAACGCATTCAAATACAAATTAATAAAAATTAAGCAATTTGTCTCCAAGGAAAACGAGCATCCTTTTTGTTTTTATACAGTTCCTTCAATTCAATGATGTTGTACAATAAATTGTGAGCATTGTCTGTGCAAACTGCTGCGCTGTCAGTCTTTGTTACAGAGAATCTTCTTTGTTTAGACTGTACAATTCAGCACAGACACGGTTGTTGAATAGTATACTATTCTACTAAGTTGACAGTATTAGCACCTGTTAAGCCCAGTTAATAATAATTGTATCGTTTGAGCGTAGCTCTCATGAGACAGTCGGTTGACGCATCGCGGCGTTGCGCGCGGGCTGTGACGGCGACGCGGGTGCGTTCGTTGAACCGGCGAGGTCACGTCCACCCATGACGTGTGCGGCTTACAAACACTCTTTCCGCACTCGATGCCAAGTCCGAGTGACTGACAGTGTCTGACAGACACCGGGCGATACTCGGCCCGACACTATCTCACACATCACTCCTCCACTCATCATTCATAGCTAGATCTCGCCTTATGTCGTGTGTCCCTCGACTCACCGCTCGTCGGATATCGTGCGCCCTTTCGCGACATATCAACAAGATATTTTTAGCTACACTCTCTCAAGTTCTTACATGTGTATCTCTCTCCCGACTTATTGTATTTAATTTTGTAAGTGGTGCAGTCTACAGTATTTAAATAAGTTTGAGGAAAAATTATTGTATTTTCCATATTGCAATTAAATTTTATTTATGAACCAGGTAAACTAAAAATGACAAGAATGTAAAGGGGAAGTAACCTATCTGCAGTCTTCGTGTAGGTTAAAAGCCAAAAAGCTCTAGATAAACTGCATGTTGTCTCTTGGCACCCTATCAAATAACTGTCAACGTAATCTCCCACTTACATCTTAAACGAGCGCACTTCAATAAAGTACACTTTGCAATTTACACTCAATTAACTTACGTTTTCTATTTACTTTGGAACACGTATTTTGATCGAAAAAGTTTGCGAAAAAAAAAGACTTGTCGCGACATTTTCGCTCGCTGTTTAAGTCAGTTGAGAAGTTTTTACAGCGTTTGACACAGTTAAGTAGACAAAGCCAAAGCAATCGCTGCAAGCCGAACGGCAGTTTCGTCGAAAGTAGCCTCGTAAAACGTTTTAGCACTAGTGTAGCGCTGCAATAATAAACACCTCAAACCTGTATCAATAAAATTCACCAAAGAATATTTTAACGTGATCGGTCTCTGAAAGGCCAATCAAAGCTAGACTTATAATTAACTATTACTCATAATTAAAAACTATTTTTTCTTAATTAGACACTGATTTATTGGAAACTATTGAATTTGGATGGGATTCACCGGAAAATTGCAAACTACGTACTACGTACAAAATCATGTTACCCGTACTGTGACAGGCAAGCTGAAATATCTTTAGTCAATCTCATCAATCGAGATGAGAGCTCAAAAAAATAGTATGTATTATCCTTTCGTAGAAAACTGTTAGCTAGCGTATTAAATCGTTTTTATAGTTCCGTACCCAAAGGCTAAAAACAAGACCCTATTGCTAAGACTCCACTGTCCGTCTGTCACCAGGCTTTATCTCATGAACCGTGATATCTAGACAGTTGAAATTTTCACAGATGTATTTCTGTTGCCGCTATAACAACAAATAATAAAATATAAAAGGGGGCCCCCTAACAAGAAACATGTTTTTTTCGGCTTATGGTACGGAACCCTTCGTGTGCAAGTCCAACTTGCACTTGGCCAGTTTTGATTGTTTGTACGGCAACCTGGAAGTACTACAGTATTCATAGTCTTTGCTATAGCCAAGTACGACAGTCTTACCACGCAGGGTTGTTTGTCAAGTTGTACTTAATCCGCTTTTTACACAACTGCAAAACAAAAAGGAGTTTTATGTAACGGTGTTTCAAGGAAAGCTTTGCAAAGGCGAAGCTATGAAAGACTTATTTTAACATTTTTTTCTTTTAATTTTTTATGCTGCTGAAATCCTTAGCTAGCAACTAAAACAAAGAAAACATGTATTTCTAAACAAAACAATATTGATTAAAGCTGTACCTAGTTACTAGCTGTTTTAGCTCCAAATCTCGCAACAAAAATGAATTTGTTTCCTTGTAAAATAATTAACACGCAAACGGATATTCCCGTATTGATCAATTTTAAAATAGATTTAATTGGATAGTTAGATAACAAAAGAATCACAGATCCTTAGTTGATTTAATAACCTTTTTTACGTTGTTCGAGAACTAAAAGTTACAAAAGAAAAAATATACACGCGCCGCTGAAAAATACTGCGGGAGGGTTGCGTACTTTTGCATGAAATATGATAGGTTTAATTATAAAAGTGCCATAACAATGTTATAAATGTTATAATACTTGTAATGTATGATGCGAGTTTTTCTCGTTAACCTGTGTACAGTGTCATTGTCTGTTGTATCACGTAGTGGAACGTTCTCATAACATTATGAGTTTTCTGCACGATTGTTTCTTTCACACGTGTGCTGGTACCGTACAGCGTACTAACACGCTCTCCTTGATCAATGATCTTATACTGAAAGGCTTATCAACACCAACAATATCCTGACAGAATGACTAAATTGATGTCAAGCGAATTGATTTTGGAAACCCTTGTGCCTTGGAAAGCGCGATAACTTGTTGGTCTAGCGAAAGACTGGTGTTCAGCTGCATCCGGATTAACTGGAATCCGACCCCAGCATACTTCGGAAAAGGCTAGGCAGATTAATTCCAGTTTCAGTCAGACCATCACAGCAGGAAGCATGAATTTCACAATCTGTCAGCTTGAATTGATGGGCTATTCACAACCCGACCGAGTTCATAGTGTTCTGACTTCTAGTCGTAAAGATCAAGTCACTTGCCCAGGCTAGGGTTGCGGAATGGTTCGAAAGAGTTACCGCGACCCTAGAACGCAAAGGGCATTTGAAGGAACACGGTTGAGTTTTAGTCAGTAAGAGTCTGACACTCCCTCCTGCTCCGCCCAGAGTTGGTCATTTGATGAGTTCCCATCCACAAAAAAAAAAAACATTTAATGAAAATCTATTAAATTTATAATTTGCAAAATGTTGAAGTTTCCGGTGCGGTTTAGTGCGAAGTTAGGCACCGCGGTTCAATACCCATAAATTGTTTTAGCGATAACAGAATAATGTCACAGGAAGTTCTGTTTTGACCGTCAACTTGGCCACTATTATTTTAACGTATGACATTAACCTTTTTTCATGTTCATGTATCACGACTGTATCATTATAATGACCTCATCACAAAAAATGCCCATGTTTCATATTGAATCACAGTAAGGAACTTAATCAGAATCTATTTACAGATGGGTATAGAAGCATACCGTAGTCAGCAATCACGTATTACAAGTAATGGCATCTATTTTAATGACTATTTCAGCATTATTATGCGAGCTTGTACCAATGGAGCCAAATCTCCAAAATGGCCACCGGGCGGTTAGAGCTGCGCCTGGCACTGCCGACGGTAATCCCTGAATGGGTAATGCGCGGCTGTAAGAGGTGCATTGATATCCCATTCGCTGACTAACGTTTAGAATGTTCGCCGAATACAGGGCTTAGCTTTGGACTGCCGTGGACCTCTAATGTAGATATAATGTTCTTTCATAAGTATTTGCTTAGTTCAAGAAATTAAGTTTTTGGGATCCTGATTTCGATCATGGCGTATTCGAAATCAAAATGTTAGTTCTTTGTGTAATTTTGCCATGCCATCACACAATCACCTCTAATAAATCATTTTTAGAGGTGATTGTGTGCGTAAGGAATGAAGGAGGAAGAAAAGTCTGATGTGAGGTGGTTTTTCCTATATATTTTTTTGACTAACAATAATTGTTGCGAGGTTGTTCACACATAGTATAATACCATCAATGAGACGGTACGTGGTAAATTGTATCCTAGGCCATCATGATTCATGATTAAGGGAATTAGAGACCAAAAAGATTTTGGCTGCTAAAAGTATTATCACAAGTCGCGACAATTATATGAATTTTTGGAAGTCTGGCACAACGACACTCGTTCGTGCTACTTAATAGTAATTTGAAGTCAAGATCACGCGTGCCGTACGTAGAAGGTCGACGTACTAAAGTTAATGAGCCATTATTTTATAAGAACCCCGACCCAGCGTTAGACGCAGGCAAAAATAGTAAGCTGTTAGTGTGTTTAATCTTTATCCAGTACTACGCAAACACCAATGAATTGGCCAAAACAGTAGAATATAACAACAACAACAGAACAAGGATCACGCAATGTGTGTCCGTTTATGATTCAGCTTTTGTCTAGCTGTGTATGGTTAGAAAAAAAATCAGTTACGCAGAGCTGTTTAGCTTGGGCCGAGGCTCTAAATCGTGTTGCAGCCTTGGAGGCCGGCCACGCGCCGCCGAGCATGACGCGGCAACGGAGCCCAGCGCCAATATCTTTAATCTATTGTACCTTCGATACGATCTCGGCCACACTATTACGCGCCAACCTTATTTTTCTTTGCAAATCTTGTTAACACGTGATTCATCAACACAAATTGAAACTAGAATCTTCGATTTCGCCAGATCCTTGGAAAACTTTGTTGTAACCTTTAGCGAGTTTGCCTTAGGAAGTTTGGCGTTCTAGGAAAAATATTTTCCTAAGGCACTATTTTAGTAATGTTGAAGTCTGGGGGGCTACTCTCTAAACCCGAAGTCCGTAGTTTCGGGCTTAGTTGCGGGCGTATTTTACACCGTATCACCTACGGACCAACGATTAGTTCTGAACCCGAACTAAGAATGAATCACAACACAATTTGACAGTTACTGTCAAATCGTGTTGTCATTAATTCTTAGTGGTTAGGTGATACGGAATAGAATACGCCCGCAACTAAGCTCGAAACTACGGACATCGGGCTTAGAGAGGAGCAGCCCCCCTGAGCAGAGCATTATTTGGTGAATCATGCAGGATGGCGCTCCAACAAAGAACCATAAACAGACTTTACATTCAGCTTCGTCAATCATTATTATACCTTGTACAATCTAGATATTATCGAGAACATGAACTTTCGCTAAGTAAACAACGTTATTTTCATTATACTAAGCTATTATGAGCAGACAATCAAAACGTTTCAGATAGTATCTGTACATTTTATTAGAAACAATTCAATTACATGGCTGTAGTTTACCTTTTCAGCTACAGTCGAAGAGGTATTCGTTGAGCAAATGTAATTTCTATCGTAGACTCAACTACGATAGAAATTAGGTACATCTAATTTATTTGAAATAGTCTATTAGATAATACCGATAAAAGAAATACAGTATAGTAATACATAACATTGCAAAGTATTANAAAATAGACTATTAGTCTATTAGATAATACCGATAAAAGAAATACAGTATAGTAATACATAACATTGCAAAGTATTACCTGTTCTAGCGCGCGCTGAGTATCTGTTTCTCATAGAACATTTTGATAGCAGTGATCTTCAGATACCAGTGAAATATGACGTGAATACACGCCTTGCCAAATCAAAATCATTACAAGTGCTACGCAAAAATAACTTTTACGGCAGTCGTACCGTTCTTTCACAATACCCAATTTACTAAATCAAATACCTGTAGACATCAGAGACTTAATAAATGGTAAAAACATAAAGCGGAAGCTGAAAGAACATTACATCAACTCGAATAAAACTTAATAGTGCGTTGATCAAATGTCAGGCCATGGCATGCTAGGACAGACCCAAGAGGTCTACTTGTGTGCTTTTTTTAGTGAATGAAGAAAAAAACAAAACTTGTAATTTATAATAAATAAATATTGCAGTAAATATCAGTACCAGTAACAGCATGTTAGCTTGAGATAAGCCAAACATATTGGAATGGTTCTGTTCGTTCTCATTGCTCCAAATATTGATATTACTTACGTGCAATGTAGTTTGCTCGAAACTAAATGTTGATTCAGCCAATAAGAAATAAATTGATAAGTACGACGTGTCATTTCTAAGAAGTTTATTCATGTCGCGAATGATATCAGATTTGTTCGTACTTTTAAACGTATTTTTAGCTTTTATATGGAACGTACTTAAGTACCTATTCAGACGTTTCTGAATAAACGTACGTATATTTTGTCATATAATATAACATCTTAATATTATAATGGCTTCATTAGGCGTACCTACAGATATTTTCCTCGTGTAGCATATCATTAATTAGGAACTTGTTTGTTGAATGTTTCTGTTTATTCCATATTAGCAGAAACGGGCTTTTCCGTGGATTTTTTTTCTTTTTCATGGAGCCTTTATTTTTTCAGTACCGTTTAAATGTTTACGCGTTTCCAATATTTGAAAAACTCATGTAATTTTTGTTATAATACTGGATGAAATTCTTTGTTTCCAACTTTCCATATTTAATTTAATACCAGACTGTATAATAATGTATTGACTAAGAAATACCTACATGCCTGGTTTTCTGCGAAGGTCTGATTTGCTACGTATTTGAACAGCAATTTCTATATTAATCCGAAGTTATGTAATTAATTTGCCTAGCGTACCTATAATTTAATTACAACGCTCCATTACCTAGATTTCGCACGATGTAGCATCAAGGTAGGGTAGGTTAACTTGAACAAAAATAGCCTTCGAACATCTTCATACATGATTTATAAAATGTATAAATAAGCTTCAATTTTGAATCATTAGCCGGTTTATAAATGGCTACTAATTACGAAGCCTGTGGCTGTCGGCTAGTTGTTAGTCTGTGGTCATTATGGGGATAATAAAAGCATGCACCTAAGTGCTGTATCCACGGCAACCGCTCTTTGACTTGAGAGAAAAAATCTGGGAAACGCGTGGTCTGTCTTTGCCTGCTTATGATAAAGGAATACGAATTAACTTCTTTGTTTTAAAACTTGGATGGTTTTAACGTTTTATTTGCATACAAGAAATGTCAGGAGAATTTGTTTCCTCTTTGTTCACTGTCGTGTTGTTTTCTGAATATTTGCGGATTCGAAGAATCGGCACGAGTAATTTTCCTATAGCTCTCAGTTTGTGGTGCCTAACCGTGTTTAATTAAAAACATATTTACTTTTGATTTTACCTCGTCGTGATGAATAGATTTTTAAACGTTTTCCTTTTACATATTTTTAACGTATTTCAGTACTTATTTTACATAGCATGATGGTTGAAATAATTAAATAACAATGGGAATGTTTAATTGAAACACGTAGCAAANCTATTTCAGTACTTATTGTACATAGCATGATGGTTGAAATAATTAAATAACAATGGGAATGTTTAATTGAAACACGTAGCAAATACTACAGGAAAAGGTTTAGGTTTATTATGTTGTAAAATCTGTGAGCAGTGGGAGCGCGCGGTCGTTGACCCCGCTATAGCGAGCATCCAAGCTGCAGGGCGGGCGGCCCGTCGCGTCGCCGTAGTTAGGCGCCCTGCATTCATAAACAAATGTCTGAACTCGCTGATAGCTACCGATGAATGGACAATCAGCTTTACTCCTCTTTTATAGGCCATACAAACATTTGTAATGACCTGTTAGCTTGTTACTTACCTACATCAATCGCATGCCCTCTTTACGGGTATTTAAAGACTAATCGCTATTGCCAAGACATCCATTGCGTGTCGTGTCCATAACACCAAATGGCATTGTTGCGGATATAAAGACGTTCGTCAAGCCGTCAATCTTGCGTATTACATAAATTAATAGGTAATTACCCGTCCGTGCGGACACTTCACTTTAATTGGCTTCGCTTACAAAAGAATTACCTAATCGACCGAGCAATTATTCTATTTAAGAAATCTTTATTAGTAACGATAACAGAGACGAAACTCGAGCTACAAATCAACGAGAAACTTTTTATTATGATAGATTTCTTACCGAAATAAATCCGTATTGGCTTAGATTTGTAATAGAAGCTCTGAAGGTATTTTTATTCGAGATAAAATATGAAGCTGTATATAATTGGGTCACCGGAGCACAGGGGGTGGGGCTTGGGAGTTCACACTAGATATCACTCCTCTGATTTCTTGCTGCACTGAACGTATTATCTCTTTATTATCATATCAACATAGTGATTCATAAAGAACGTTATGAGAAGGTCTTTATTTACTACAGCTTTATCCATTCATATTCTAGTATATTATGTTATGCAAGTTTTTGTTTCCGGTGTGTATTTTATTAATAAACAATGTAATATAAACCGTTTTTTTTAACCACAAATACTAGTGCAATATAAAGTTAATAATATGTGCAAACGCCCTGTGTTATTAACGCACAGACGTGCACCAAATGTTCACGATATTCGCCATACAATACTTTAGGGAGCGTTTAGTGCGCCAAAACAATTTGGTACAGATATAATGTGTCGGGTACGAGTGGCTGCGAGCTCGCACTCGCTGCCCAACGAAGGCAATTAGCGACACATGCCGTCGACACCGTCTTCTTATGAAAGAGCACTCCAACTATTGCACCACTCTCGCACTAACACTAAACTACTCATATATTTTTCAACGCGCTCCATTTTCCCTACACAACGAGTCCTTAACGACGTGCGCCAATTACTTTCCGAAACTAACATCTTCCCGACTAACTTATTTCGGTAGAATCCTAATAACAAATTGAATCTTAACGACTGGAACTGTGTCCACGAACGTCGCCTGTAACTACCTATTACTTTTAGTTGTTTAACCAAACTTTCAACAAAGAAATGGGACGCGGTGGGGGTTGCTCTGTGTCAGTTTAATTGGATGAGGGAGCTGCACAAATTCGCTCCACCAGGCACCCAGTTTATCAATTAGGTCGTATCGCGCGGTAGTTTGGTCCCATCAGTATTTATATTGTTCATTGATTGAGCAATTCTCGTATCCAGTTCATGTGGCTATTGTGTGTCAAATCGAATCACCACTCCTTATTTTGAAATTTAGAAAGATGCTTTATTGTATTGAATTCCATTTGTGAGAGAAGTAATAGAATAAGTAATAGATAGTAATGAAAATAAAAAAGTAGTAATAGAAAATGGACGGAGATATTTTAACATTACGTTATTAAGCAAAAATCAAAAAAATATGTTTAAAAAACAAAATCTTTTGGATAACTAAAAAAAGATATGTATTTAAAGGATATGAAAACATATTAAAAAATAAAAATTAGCAGATTCATTTTTTCGGTAGAAGTTATAGTGCAAAATGTTAAAAGTTAAATTTAGGGTATGTCTGAAATCAAAAAAATTTTGGATGCCTTCACATACTTATTCTAACTCGTACATACCTAGGTATACAGAAAGTATTTCAGACTGAGGAAATATACACAGTGAGTAATAAGCAATATTCATGTTTAGGTAAAAATACCTAACTTCTCGTTTTATTGTTCATCTGTAATCTGTATTACCTAATTTCATCACATGCCAAATTTCATAGGCGGGAGAATTTTTCAGATGTCTCCATACAACAAATATCCTCGTTGATTGGACTATATTATTATTTTATCGTTTTGTCGGAAAGCATTCGTGCTGAATCCGGGTCTTTCAGTTCGTTAACAATAAGAATTATGATATAATACGAAACATTTATGGTGCACTCAGTATTTTAATTTATTGCACCAATGTGCAGCGTTTCAATTGGTCAAAAGGGTGCTAAACTGCTTTTGTGTGTTGGAGTTAGATCGTGTAGGGAAAGCTTGTATGTACGTAACTGGTCGCTAAGTAATTGGTCCCTTCCCTCGGGTATACTTTGCTCTGGCTTGTTTTGTGCTGTTAACGAAAGCACTTTCTGTTCACCAACTAATTAGATTTCTCTATCTAGTTACTGTCTCATCTTAATCGATTTCATTTGATACATTTCCTGAGATGCAGTCTTTTTTACTAGCACAGTCGTCTCGTCTAGCAGAAGGTGATCTTGAAGTAATTGCTCGAGTGGCAATTTACTTTAGTACCTNGATGCAGTATTTTTTACTAGCACAGTCGTCTCGTCTAGCAGAAGGTGATCTTGAAGTAATTGCTCGAGTGGCAATTTACTTTAGTACCTACCTACCTTCAGGTTTACAACGAAACGTTCGCTTGGTTTGAAGTTTAATTACTTCTGATATTCTATTCATGTAGCGTCGTTTAATTATTATTTGCCTGGGCTTCGTAGACTACCTCTTTGATATACATAATCATTTCCATTATCACAACCTACTGAACATTCTCGTATTGTCAAAAGCATACAGAAATGTACGAATCCAATTGACTACTTATACATGTGGAACCTATTAATAAACTTAAGGTGCTTTTTGGAAAGCTATTAGAGGTGCCCAACGAAAGTGATATAAAATGTTAAAGCTACTTGCAGCAGTAACATTAAATAGGTCATTTAAGGATTGCCATAGAGCTAGTACTGCTAGTAGTGACGAGGTGCCTACCCGTCGTTTACGAGCACCGTAATGTTTAGCGAGCCATTTCCTTCAGTTGACTACAATAACTTGCGCTTATGACGATAAACGATAATGGAAATAAAATGAGCTTAAAGTACGACGTGCTTCTTTTATTCCCGAGAAATTTATTTTATCGAAATATGTAGATGTCACCGGAAAATTGCAGACTCCGTAAGATTGGATTAAATCTTTATTAAAATATAATTTCTCGATATATTATGAAAAAATCGTTTTGTGTAAAATAAATCCCATTCAAAAGTTTCCAATATATCCGCGTCTTATAAAGAAAAAATAGTTTACAATTTCATGCGATATTTTACAATCTTACGGCGTTTGCAATTTTCCGGTGACATAGATAACGAAATTAAAGTGATGTTCGTTAAATAACAGTCAAAAAACAGTCTTCGAAATGACACCGTCAGATTATTACACCATCACTTACTGTAACATGATTACTTACGTTAATTCCTCAAAACGCGTGATATAACTGTATACGGCCAATTCCAACAACAACAAAGTTAAGGCCTCACGCAGAACAAAGTTACGAATCCCGAGGGACAGTCGAGTAATCCATAAATCCCTTGGAGAGTCCTCCGTCCTCCGTGGGTACTTTCACTTCTGATAATATTGGGTCGTCACGTCGTGCCCCAGGTAGGTACTGGCATGAGGATGCGACCCTCCACCCATTGAGTTATGGTTTGCAAACATAACGATGCAAAGGATACTTATTTGACTTTCATTTTGTTTTGTAAAAGTAAAAAAAATATGTCGTCCATATAAGTAAAGAAGAGTTTTGCATATGAACCAGATTTTACATGATACTTTTGTAAAAGTCCACAAATGCTAATATAGCTCAACGGTTTTACTGGCTTTTAGAATTTTGTTATTATCGTGTGCTGTACCAGTTGTACCACAACCACCTGATAGAACCCTTTAACTTGTCCAATGCTACCGAGGACATGAAAGTAACCGTTATTAACGGACAAACGAAATAAATGTGATTTTAGATTGCTTTATCAATATGCTGTAAAGCTTACGTTAGATCGTTTTATGGCAAGTTTCTCGTTACTCATAATAACGCCTTAAATAGGTAACTTAAATGTTAATACCTCACGATACGACGTGAATGCGGCAATATTTATTTTCATTGGATAGTAAATTCAGGGCTGGGTAACGATAAAGTGTTCGACGACGTTTAAGATATTCGAAAACTTTGAATAGCGACGCTAACAGAACGATGGATTGAAAATCTGATATGCAAAAGATATTCTTAAGGCATTGACAAAGACAATCACCTTAAAATGGTGTATTGAAAACCTTGTTAGATGTTGTTAGAACATTTTGGCACATATTTTAACCGCGACAAATGCTTGCAAATAATGGCAATGGTTGAAATGTGCAGTTGAAAATAATTGTTTTCAACAATGTCGTGTTAATCGCCGTCTACCTGGTGAATATTAAAGTGTTTTCTTGTTGTCGCTGTCAGTCAGTCGGGCGTCATGCCATGGACAAATGCTGAACTTTGTTCTGTTTTGTTTGTGGTGTGCAGGTGTGACCAGAGACACGTTTAGGTTAATGTCCGGTCCAGACATGGGCTGACAGTGATGTGTTATTTTTTAGTTTTTATTTATTTTAGTTATAATTATTGTAGTTGATAAGTTTTTTAGTTTTTAAGTGTTCTGTGCGTTTTTTCCGGTAGAATAAATTGATTTTCTTTCTTTCTAAAGAAGAAATTTTCATATAAGAAAACGGATGATTTAAACTAATATTAAAAACCGGCCAAGTGCGAGTCGGACTCGCGTTCGAAGTGTTCCGAACGAATAATATTGATTTAACACGTTACTTTTAAATCATAGACTTCTTATAGGTTTTCCTGTAATCAATAGGCAAATTTTAGACTCATTACTTTCGGAGATAAAGGGTGCAGAAATGGTAAATTTTCGTCCATTTTCTTTAATAACTTCGGTGTGTTCTTTTTTTTATTATTAAAAAAATACCTTTGAGACTGACAATGAGCCCTTTTATTTGATGACACACAGTAGGTATAGTTGAAAAACATTTTTTTTAACTATCTAATTTTCCCCCTAAAAAGTGACCCCAGTTTCCTAATTTATTTATTTTCGATGCACGTCCGTGTTTGGGTCACAAAAAAGGTAATATGTGTACAAAATTTCAACTGAATCGGTCCAGTAGATTCGGAGAAAATCGGCTGTGATAGACAGACAACCGAGTGATCCTATAAGGAATCCTATAAAAAGATCTAAAATATATTGTAAGAAGTATCTCTGGGAGCACAGAACCGATTATGACATTTTTCCCTCATAGAAAGCTAAACTATCAATGAGTGCGATGCAATGTTTTTATCTCGGGAAACTTGGGATAGGCCACAGAAGCAAACCCGGGGGAAAAACCAATACTGTTAGCCGCTATTTGAGTAAGCTCTTTCCTTAGCTACGTTAAACGTAGGTATTGCAAAATGGAAAATACATTTAATATAATGAAAAAAAAAAACGCCCGAGCAAACGATAAGGTTATCGATGTTCAAACATAGCTAGTTTTTATAACAAAAAAAATAATAAACCCATAACTGCATTTTCCTTAAGAAGAAATAATAAGTTAACTATTTGAATCAATCAAGGAAAATAACAATGTAAAAATACAAAATTTGCACTAAAACAAAGGAACACATAATAATCTTTGTTTGCATGAAATTGAATGATTTGTATATCGGGCAACATTGCGGTTTCAAATATGTGGCAAATTAGTGATAAAAGCAGGCGCAACGAAACAGTTTTTTTTGTTATTTTAGGCAAGGGACATACAACTTTAATTAGGTGCTAAAGGATCTTAATCACATATTAAAGTAACAATAGGACCACAAGTTTTATTAAAATACTTGGATAACACATCTGCAAACTTATATATGTCACCGGAAAATAGCAAACTCCGTAAGGTTATAAAATAACTTGAGAGATTGTAAACTCTCGATAAATTGTCAACTGTACATTTGGAATACCTACTATTTTACGCATCAAAATTTGATAGTCTATAATTTCGATAAATAAATGATTCCGAGAAATTGTGGATTATAATAAAATGACATCCAATCAGAGTAAAAGTCTACAATTTATCTGTTTTCGTGTGAAAGTAAACCTGGAAACAAAGCTCTCATTGGTCTTCAATGAAAACAGACTTTTACTCTGATTGGATGTCATTTTATTATAATCCACAATTTCTCGGAATCATTTAGCGAAATTATAGACTATCAAATTTTGATGCGTAAAATAGTATTCCAAATGTTCAGTTGACAATTTATCGAGAGTTTACAATCTCTCAAGTTAGGTATTTTATAATCTTACGGAGTTTGCTATTTTTCGGTGACATATATATAAAGTGAAAATTTGAGAAACTTACGTCGTAGTTTCTTCGACTACTGGGCTACATCAACTTGTATGTTATCATAAGAGTACAGTCCATGGACCAACTTCGTCATTCCAAGTTCGCCAAGGTGTTAAGTTTTTCGTTAAACTTTGAGACCTTAGTGGGAACTTGCCATATAATGGACCACAAGAGATCACTGCCGGGGCGTCTCTAACTGCTTAGTTAGGGTTTTAAACAAAATTAAAGATCCTTTTTAAAAGCTTTAATTTAAAGAATTACATAATTACGTATATTAATTTATGATCACTTGAAAACGGCGAAGGAAAACATCGAATGGAAACCAGCATGTCTTATATTTGGCAACAGAAAATTGCAAACGCCATAAAATTGTAAAATATCGCGTGAAATTGTAAACTATTTTTTCTTAATAAGACACGGATGAATTGGAAACTATTGAATTTGAATGGGATTTATTGGATATAAAACGATTTTTCATAATATAGGTATCGAGAAATTACAATCTATAGATTTATTACAATCTTACGGAGCCTGCAATTTTCCGGTGACATATATAACTTATAACGGCTCGTTTTCAGCCAGTTTCGGCCAAAAAACGAATGTCAGCCAAGAACTGGCCAAATATTATAATCTGTCTAAACTAGCGTTTTAGAACGCATTGTTGAGGTTACCTGTATTAACTTGGCTATTTATAAATTATATAAGAAATAATTTCTGCCCGCGGCTTCGTACGCGCATATCCCGGTTTTTCCCGTTCCCGTAGGATTTTCGGGAAATCCTCTCCGACACATTTTTTTTTTATTAAGGATGGGAAATCATCAAATGACTTCTTCCGCTCTGGGTGGAGCGAAGGGCGTGTCAGACTCTTACTGACTAAAACCCATCCGTGTTCCTTCTAAAGTCCTTTGCGTTCCAGGGCCGCGGTGACTCTTTCAAACAAATTCCGTAACCCTGGCAGGGCACTCAAGGAACCTACATGCCAAATTTCAGCTTTCTACGACCAGTAGTTTCGCCTGTGTGTTGTCTGTCAGTCAGAGTCAGTAACGGAAGAGTTTTTTATATGTAATATTGATTGATTTTTCTTCCTTCTTATGCATCAACAATTAATTTTTTAATTCGAGTTCCTAGTAGGTTAGTAATACAATAATAATGCGTCTAAACCTGACATTAACTAATTCGCGTACATGTATTTGCAAATTGAAACTCGCCCATGTTCTAACTAATGGCAGTCGCTAACTAACCGGTACTTGAGACCGCAGGACTATCGCCACTTCTATAACTCTATTCTCGTTGTGCTCGTACCCATCTTGTTTACATGTGAAAGTAGACGGACGGTTTAATACACGACCCAATTAAAGCGATTGCGATCTCACATCGAAATACTCAACGCATCAATCATAGAGATCACTTTACCCCCAAAGTTAATCTTCGCTTTAGACTTAAATACGCCTATTCAAGCATAAAGTGCTCTGTTGTTTAACAACTCGCTTTAATTGGGTTGTAGATCTGCCTAAAATTTATTACACACGTTTACTCGGTAATTAGATGAATCATAGTTATGTTAGTGTTCTTCCTCAACTGAGTGTTTCGGCTTACTAATAAACCTGCTTTCCTGCCACTGGTCATGTGCTTATTCAGTATACTAAATTAGATTTTGTTCCTCACTTGTCAAGCCTAAGCAAGGAAGCGTGTCTGGTATCTGGTTCAAAGTCTTTGTCTTCCATATAATTTTAACTATCGAGAAGTTAAACCGGTCGATTCTGTAAGCATGTCGAAGTGAAGGCTTATGGAATATATATTGTGACGAGGATATCCTTGGCTCCAGGTCTCTGGCAGACAAGGTAGCCCTTTGGAAGCGTCCGGCGCAAAGTAAAAGAGAATTTGAAATAGGAATATAAAAATATGTTTTGTTTTCTTTTGGGACTCCGGTACCAACGTTCATTGAAGGCAGACGCCAAATATATCATGAAGTTTAAATCTTAAACATAGTTTCATTTTATAATTATATTAATAAGTAGCACTAGCGTGAGTCCGCTGGTGTTACAATATAATGCTAGATGGAATGACAGCTCACTTCGTGATCACGTGACATATTGATTGTATGGATTGACAGCTCACCTCGTGATCACTTCACCCAAGCAGACTTACAGAATCGACCGGCAGGTCTTTGTTTTTTACTTCCACAACTTTTTACGTATTTGTAGTTTCATGATTATAATATCGTCACACAGAATGTAAATCAAATAGTGTTGTAGCAAGCGTAACACAGGATAACAATTTAGAAGGTTCGTAATAAATCTCGCAGACATGGTTTAAGTATTTCAATAGTCTACAACTAATCCACCCTTGAATACAATTAGTTTACTTCGCCTTTTGTTGATATACTAACAACTGCGTGGGAAGAAAGATAGCAAGCACTATTTAAGTGATTGTTTTCGTCATTCAAATGTGTGTGTATAATGTCTACATAATATTTGCGTACGTAACAAAGGTAGGCTACATATTCTCACACGCAAGGTGTTGAAGCCTGCTAAGGGACCTAAGTATTTAATAATTTTATATAAGCTAGCTTGTGTACTATTTCTGAAAGGTAGGAATAAAACAAATATATTTAGGAACGCTATTTCAGCAGTGCAGTGGAGAAAATACTAAAACTTTTGCAGGTGGAAAATAAGAACATAGTTTTTTTGGATGTCTGAAAAAATAGACGATGAGGGAATAAAAGCAGGCAGCGTGCAAGGTTGGCTTTAAACCCGNACAGTGGAGAAAATACTAAAACTTTTCCAGGTGGAAAATAAGAACATAGTTTTTTGCATGTCTGAAAAAATAGACGATGAGGGAATAAAAGCAGGCAGCGTGCAAGGTTGGCTTTAAACCCGCGTCCAGAAAATGGCGCTCCGCGCTCCTGTCCCACTGACCCAGTGACACGGTGCCTATTGCCCAAAGCAAAAAGCTTCACTTTGTACGCCTGAACAAATACACGCATATGTAAATGTTACACTCGAACGACCAACCACAAACTTCACGCTGCGCAAACACTGATAAATGATTAATGTGTTTTTAACGTGATATAATATGTCGAATTTTAACGACCTTAAAAAACGGTTGTCGCATTTTCACCCTTTTTCAGATTAGGTAGGATTCAAATGAGCCAATACTTGGTTTTGAACCAATTTATTATTTTTGCTCGCAATCATTCGATGTCACAAAGCTTTCCTGCTGCAAAAGAAGAAAATACTGAAATTGCCATACTTGTTCTATGTCGCTTCGACATGTTAGCAATGTATCGACAGCACTGACATGTTGCGCATTTTATTTGCGTGCATACAAGGGAATCAATTTCAGATAGGACGTTAAATAAATCCGCCGCGTCTCACGCTGTCTCGCATTCAGATTGCATTCAGCTGCAGCTCCCTCGTAACTTATGTCCCGCTGCACATCGCATCGCAAACAAAATACCAGTTCCGTTCAATTTCTCTATGTCGAAAACTAGTTTCCACTTTTCTCACATCGCTTTAATCCCTACATCAAATTGTTCTTGTCGCTTGCTGCATTTTCTCGAAATGGAGGCCTAACGAGAACGTATAGGCTATTTATTTGCGCCGAGCTTACTACGTGCTCGATGCCGTGGCCACGTAAAAACTTCCATATCCAGTGCTGGACACCTTGTACATAATAAATGTAGTGTACAATACACCACACAATGGCGGAATATAAATAACTGACCGTAGTCGGAGACCAGTCGCGTATTGTTCTAGGATACACGTGCGTATACGTATGAATATGTAGGCAAGGTACAGAGGATGTAATAATACGGATGTAACCTGTAATTATAATAATATTAGACTAATACATTTATAATTATAATAATAAATAATTATATATATCAAACACGTACCTACAGAAGAAAACAAAGTGTACACTTAAAATTTTCAGACTTGTTGGTTCTGTCGTCTTCAACCGACAGCTGTGGCTGTATCAGCAGTTTATTAATATACCCTTGAAAAATAATGTTCTTTATCAAATGCCAGGACTTCGAGACTCCCGATTTTGCTAGAGAACGCCGCTGAAAGTAACTTAACTAGACTTATAAGTCCATTGTGTCTTAAACTTGAATCTCACCGAGTAGACGCCACAAAAAGTTTATAATTAATGTTCGGGAAAAATTAGGTTAGGAGAAAATCGGTAGCTTCGCAAGTGGCGTTTAATCAAAGTGTAGGAGTTGAGCAAGCGTGTGAAGTGCTGTGCTCCGTCTTCGGAGTCGCCGACTGTCGGGGGACCGGACGCCAACGAACTACTTCGTAACTATCACGTCAGATTGAGCTGTAAACTAAATGAGCTAACATAAAACTAGCAATTACCCGTGACTTGAGTCGCCTGGCGGACTCTACACTTCAGTCAGCAATGCACGCTTCACAATCTCGGTCAATTAAGTTAGCGTTGTTTCTGGGGACATTTAAAAAAAAGAACATGGCTGTTATCATACCCAAAATTATTCAAACATTACCTTATTATCCTTAAACATACTCGTACTCTGTAAGCACAGCTACAAGTAAAATCTGAAAGACGTTATTAGGCAGAATACTGGAAATTCGGAGCATTTGCGTGGGAGGAGTCGAATTAAGATTTAGTGGGTTTCGAAAATCCTGCTCGTATAAAAAACCGCGGCCGCTGTTCATTTTCAAGCCTATTTATTATCCTTGTAAATTAAATTGCATTTTACCAACTGTTGGGATTAAACTTTTTTTTAAATCTACGTAGTCTCTACGGCTATCCCTTTTGTCCTATTTCTTAGTGTAGTCCGTATCTACTTTATCTTTGTCTGCTCTTTATTCTTGCTTACGGATAAAAGCTTTTATACTCTCTGGGCAGTCTGTCTTACTGGCTTTTTTCCCGCAGCTTCTCGGCGACGTCTGAGCGAGTACATCGAGCACTACGAGGCTCTGGACTACGACCCCGACACGCTGCACCAGCAACACTTGCGTGCACGTCGCTCGATAGACGCGCCGGCAGACTTAAGACTTCACTTTCGCGCACATGGAAGGAGGTTCCACCTACGGTTGCGGCGGGACTTGTCCGCTTTCAGCGAAGACTTTAAAGTAAGTAATGGCAGCTTGTTTGAAACTTTAATGTCGCTCAGGTTATGCAACTTGTTTGCATTCATTTGTATTCGTTTTATGTACAGATTGAGGGCGCAAAGGGGCAGTTACATGAAGTCGACACATCACACATTTATCATGGAGAGTTGGCCGGTAAGTGTCACTTGGTTAATAACAGAGAGAATCATTAAAATATGTAGTACACGAAGCACGAGAAATCGATGATTGCATTTTTGTAAAGCGCAAGCAGGTTGCAGTAGCCATCCACCTGATTTATGCTGCAAAAGGCTCCTTAGGAACATGACTAATCCGTCTCCTTACTGACAAACAACGCTAAATCGAAATTGAACGAGTTATTCACTTAAATGTGAAGTCAGTTGAAGTGGAGAGCTTTAGCAGTTTATCGCCAAGCGGAGCACTCACGTACTGAAAAGACAGACACAAACTTTGTAGGTGGCGTGCGGCGGACTGACAGCCGCAACTCGGGACCCACTCCCATTGTACACCGGGAGCCGAGAACACCGACGTTATCTACACCCAAGATAGACGCTATTGTTTGCCCTCACCCCGAGGGAAAATTTAATAAGTCCCCGCTCGGAGTATGTCGACCGCGATTGTGTTTCTCTTTAATCAAACAAAAGCCGAACGCTAACTCTCGCTGCGCATCTGCCCACGCCCGCACCAGCTCGCGCCTCGCCAGCTAGATGCTTCTCCCGTTCCCGACATTAATAATTCTTGGAGAGCACTAAAACATATTTCTTTTTGCAATTACTTGCGGGACGGCGTCAAAGTCCTGGCTAATTGGGAGCTTTCGGCGGCCACTCGACTTTTAATGTTGGCGGGTTGATGCCGCGCCGATGGTTGGACGCTCCGCAGGCTTAACTATGCTATGTAAATAATTACACTGTTGAAAATTTTGCCCCGCATTCCTGTTTCCCGAAGTATGCTAAAGAAGTTTTCAGAAGAAATTCATAAAATTTTCCCTACAAAAACAAATATTTGCTCGAATTTCTATATGTTCTGTAAATAGGTACTGAAATCTGAGATCTTTCTCATCAGGTGAATTAAGATCAAAGTAAACTGTTGATAAAGTAAAGATAAGATGATACTGATACTAGAAACATGGACATTGCGTGTAAATAGCAAGTTAGAATATCGATGAATGAAAAAGTGCGATGGTGATGCGTATCGACGTGGATGCGGGTGCGACTTGGGAGTTCGGGTGCGGGTGTTATGATGGTGAAAGTTTGGAACAGTGTAAATGGATAAAGTTGTGCGGAGGGCGGCGCGGCATCGATCGCAGTTCGTCGCCCTACTTACAGCGGTCTCCGATGCACTTAGTCGTCGAGTTGCAACCTACGTTTTGCATGCACAACCCACCGTCCCCACATATTTATCAGCAACTGTAAACACGATTTGCGTTTTTATTGTTATAATCAAAGCTGTGGATCTACTTGTGGTTTAGCATTAATTATACGATAAGTGTAGGTCCAACTAAAGTCAAAAAATTAATGAATTTCCGAAGCCGAAGAAGTGAATGGTTTAAGAAAAGACTTAAACAAATATCAGTATCCTGACAACGCTCCGAACAATAAAAATAAAAGATTGTTCAACATGTTACGCCTTTTAGTCCATTAAACGTGATTCCATAAATTCTACGTCTATTTAGGTCATCCATTGAAACTCGTCAAGGAATGAGCAACGTTGCGTAAACAAGGAATTTTATACGAGAACTATTTCTAGGAAATGTTCACTTTCGTTAAGCGCAACAATAGATCCGTAGATCTGTTGTGAAATGTGAATAGTCACTTGGTTAATATAAAAATTTACTGAATGATAAAACAGAACTGGTAGCAGTGCTCTTGACTTCAGAAAAATGTGCGCGAGTTTTTCTGCCGTCGCACTTGAATTTTACTGAAAAACATTTTCGGAGCCCTGCGGTTTGGTGCGGAAAACATTTCCCGTTTCCTCCGTACATTCCAAATATATACTTTATTTTGTGTGCACATGATTAATAATGATTATGTGCGGTATAGCCCTCTACCTAATAGAGACTATTAGAACAAGAGTTTCCTTTTCATTATCCTCATGAGATTTAGTAATGTCGTTATTACTGTTTATTCCAAGAATTTTGATGTTGTCTTATCAATTATAATTCCTAAGTTACCCGTTCTTTGAACTGTCGCTGTCGTCAATTCAATAGTTCATTGTCTCGTTAGAATTGGTTCTCACCAAAGATATATTGTTATAGTGAACGCGAAGTTTTCTTCTTATTTCAAATAGAATATTTGCAGTAAAATATATTAAAAACTTATAAGTTACGATGTATTACAGAACTTTTGGGGCAAAACATGATGTATGATTCCGGTTGGAATTAGACCAGATCTTCCTNCTATTAGAACAAGAGTTTCCTTTTCATTATCCTCATGAGATTTAGTAATGTCGTTATTACTGTTTATTCCAAGAATTTTGATGTTGTCTTATCAATTATAATTCCTAAGTTACCCGTTCTTTGAACTGTCGCTGTCGTCAATTCAATAGTTCATTGTCTCGTTAGAATTGGTTCTCACCAAAGATATATTGTTATAGTGAACGCGAAGTTTTCTTCTTATTTCAAATAGAATATTTGCAGTAAAATATATTAAAAACTTATAAGTTACGATGTATTACAGAACTTTTGGGGCAAAACATGATGTATGATTCCGGTTGGAATTAGACCAGATCTTCCTATTTTTCTAGACGTCTTTTTAGATAAAGCAAAGGATTTAAGTTTCTTCAACTGGATATAGCATAAGAACTCAATTCTTTCCTAGTGTGGGTCCCACAGATATAGCAAAAACAACATAGAAACTATACTAGACGATAGAACAAGTAGTTCTGTTTGTGGGTATTGAATGTCCGTCCATTGGACGACTAGTTCATTAATAGGTCAGAAATTCCTTGACTGCTTATCGATATTGTTCTTCTCAACAATGTTGGCATTCCTTACTTGTACAAGCCTGTTAGCAAGCTACTTGCTATTTAAACGATAGAGCCTTACAACAATGCTAGCGAATATAATTTTATAATAAACCCATAGTCGCCGGCGGCAGTTAAGCGCGTAATCAATTTGATCGCGCCGCTCACACCTGCATGTCTCAGTGGGTCCTGTGGGTAAGGGACACTAAACAAATGGTACGCTTTAGCAAATGTAATTGCAACGTTCAATTTACATACAATACACCTCGGGCCCCTATTAGCCGAACGGTGTGACTCACCAGCTATCATTATTAATATACCTTTGAAAACTAACGTGCTTGTGACACGACACCCAGCTATTGTTAAGTGTAAGCTCTGAGTTCTGGCCAGTGGCGGATTCAGGATTGTCGTTTGGGGGCGCGACTTGACCCCGCTGAGGGTAGGTTTTAGCAAAGTAAACACTAAAAACAACATTTTATTTTGCTTAATTTGTAGCACGACACACAAGCCTCCTTTGATTTCGTAAATTCTTCTGTGACTTCGTTAGGTTGTAGACCACCAGAGATATCTGGATCTCTTTGGGGGGAGGGGCTTGAGCACCTTAGCCCTCCCCTCATCTAGATCCGCCAGTAGCTCCGTCGTTATCGTACGAACAAATTGTGCGCTTCGGGTGACCGAGACGGATAATAAGGGGTATCGTTAAGACAAGTATTCGAAATATGGAGCATTAGTGGATACTGGCTGAACGTGACTCGGGTTCGGAGTATTAAACTTATACCTTTGAGTAACGACACCTTTGTACGAGTTGTTGGGAAGTGAGATTGAAAATCGTGACAACATTTTGGTGTTAATGCTTAGATTTTGGATGAAATTCTACGCTAAAATTGTATAAAGAAACGATACCGATTCTAGTAGAAAGTAATGTTTGTTTATCTGTCATATTGAACTACTTCCATTATCAATTCTTCTTATCTTACTTTATTATGTATATTCGAATGAGATAAGCCAATAAATATGATAAGATTGTAGAAAAGCTAAGTGATAATACTTTCTCTTATTGCGTGAAAATAATACACTAGATTACTTAATAGTTCATTCCTATTCGTTATCTCAATATCCATAGATGATAATGAAACGACCATAGACAAATAAATAAATGTTGAATAAACAAAAGAGCCCAAGTCAGGATAGCAGCACGTGATGATATTATGAACATAAACTATAATTATGTGCGCCCAGCTCCGGTCACGTGGATGAATATTATCCTAAAACGTACCCAGAGAACATTTCTATGAATTCCAAAAGACTCACGTAAATCGGATAAGTAGTTCTTAAGTTACACGTGCACTTAACGGATAAACGGACAGAGATGACTTTACGTTTTGTAATAAATTTGAAGGAAAGAATAAGGATGGTATAGAATCTCTTAATAAAGTCCAATATGACTAGCTTTGAGACACTACAATCACCAATATTCACGCAGTCCTGGCAGTAAAAGGGAATAAAGGAGAACAAGCGTACAATAAACTGCCTTGCGGTCTGGCACTAATAAAATTCTAAATATAACCCTAATATTAGACAAGTAGACAACACATACTTACCGTCTTAATAGAGGCAATTTCGTTATAACAATCTCATATGAAGGCAAACAGCGTCAAGACTTTAGAAAGCCTTGTAATATACGTAGAAAGTAATGAAATTTTGAGCGGTAAGTAGTGCTCCGACTTTGTTCCTTTTTTTATATTATATTAGTGTTTAATTTTAGTTCGTATTTTGATCTACCTATTCTGCGGTACGATGCGCAATGTTGAAAAATTGATAAACTCAAACTATTTATTTCAATTAAACCACTCTACAGACACTTTTGAATTGTCAAGAGATGAAGCTATTTGCACGTTCCAAAGCGTAGATCTCTATGGAGAAGAACGTGCAAGAAACTCCACGGACACTTTTTTAAATCATTTTTGTTTTACAATAAATTTGTTACATCATTCTTGTTGAAATTAAACATACATATATGTGAGAACGATGTAGAAAAAAATGCACGATAAAAGCGTCCGGAGTAGGAAAAAAATCAGACACAGGATCCAACCGTATAGTATACTGCTATATATTAAGAAGACATACTGAATTCCATAGTGAATAGTGTTGTTTGTAAACTCTAAATTATACTATAGTCGTCATAAAACTGTGCGTTAAAAGGTGGGCAGAAACGTTATTGGTTAATTATAAGAGAGTGCATTAGAACAAGACGTTTACTCATAAAATCTTTTCATAACTGATAAGATTTACGAGAGCTTAAAAGTGGTAATCCCAGCTTATGATTATAATCCCAACCGTTGTTCGTAGTGCCCGAAGGGTGACTTCTAGCTTAATGCGGAAACCCAGAATAGCGCTATTGCAGAGACAGATGAGGCTCTATGTATGCAAAATGAAGGCGAAGCTGCGGTATAAAGTAATACTGTTTTTTTATGCGCAGATGATCCTCAATCGAAGGTGTTCGGCTCGGTGACGGACGGTGTGTTCGAGGGGAAGATTGTAGCGAACGATGGCTCGTACTACGTGGAACATGCGCGCCGGTACTTCCCTCCTAACGGCACGCGCACGCGCGTCCACTCCGTGATCTACAAGGAGGGTGACGTCGGAGACCCATACGCCCATCACAGACATGGTAAGTACACCTTTGAATTAAAAACTGCTCAATTTAAGGACACATTGCCAATTTCCCAGTCGTAATTGTACGTTATACGAGCAAAGCCACGGCAGACAGCTATTTGTAAGCTCGAGCCAATTTTGCAAACCACTGGGTGGATGCGGTTCCAGCTACAGTAATGAAGGTTTAGGGATGTACAAGTTCATTTATTGACGCAAGTACAGTTCAGAGTAATTGAAATACTTTCACTTGGAAGCAGTGAAATGCTTCGGTGGATAAGATAACGTAGTTAGATAAAATGACTGGATAATAGAAGAGCTAAAGAATTTGTGATAAATAGCCACTCAATGCTGAATCAGCATTATTATTGCGCGGAAAATCCGATTCGTATGTATACCCCTGTACCATTTTAGAGTCGTATCAAATGGAGTACCTAATCGCGTTTTACGGTTTTAATCCCATTACGCTATGTACAATTAAGTTTCCTTCGCATAGGTGCAATAACAAAATTAACTGTGTAGAAATTTGTAACTACACGTGCAGTTAGTGGAGTCGGAACCGGGAGTTCGGGAGTGGAGGGAGAGCGAGTCGCGTGCAAGTTTCGCCACAGAATGTCGCACGGCAAATGGATTGCAACGCAAGGTCGTTTAACAAAGTTTAATCCCATTTGCTCGGCGCGCTGTCACCGGCTGATTGCAACAACGCTTGCATCGGAAAATTCGCATAATTTATAACGGAACGTTCGACTCATTTATTGGCCGGCGCCGTTGTCATAAATTCATTTAGTCAGTCGACTTTAATTCGCCGTGACGAGCTTTACATGCTTTAAATCAAGTTTTATCGTTGTGTAGATGAAATTTGGCACGGTTCACAATGTCATCAAAGCAGACTAAATTCCACGTTGGTTACATATTCATTCGGCTGCGCTGGAATGGTAATTTCGCGTCAACAACACGGCCCCGCCTGCCGAGTTTGCATTTTTGCCGTTTCAACTGTGTTGTAGATGCAATTTCATTGTGCAGTTGTGTAGCGGTAGCGAGGTAGCGAGTAGCGACCCACCTGAATATGCGACTACTGAATTGTATAAACACAAGTCCCCTTTCAGCATTGCTTTTGAATACCAACAATATACCCATAATAAACTGGGAGAGTAGGAGGAGACATCATTTTTTTTTATTTTGTTGCTACCTGTGATCAAAATTATCGCTCTACATTGTACATTCTGCCGGGGTATTTGGGAAGTACCAAGTCGTTTTTCCGGTGATCTTTTTCTTTGTTCTGAAAATTACGTTT
>NDFZ01004305.1:2901-28312 GCA_002192655.3 Mamestra configurata
ATGGGTTTGCTCTTGACTCTAGTCTAGGTCATAGATGACAGAGACAAAGTCGACGATGGAGCGAGCTTACCCAGAAGAAGCCTGTTCACTCTAATTTTGAAGAGATTAGGGTTGTATGCGTTCGGAAACACAGACGCAGGCAGAGAGTTCCACTCCTTTGCTGTGCGCATTATAAAAGACGTTTGGAAACGTTTAGTGCGAATTGGTGGAATAGCAACAAGGTAGGGATGGTAACTTGCAGTGCGTCTAGATGTCCGATGGTAGAAGGGGGCCGGTGGGATGGGGTCGTGGAGTTCTTGGACACTCTCCCCGAAGTACAATCTGTAGAACACCGACAAGCAGGCAACCTTGCGGCGACGAGCCAAGCTGTGAAGCTTGGCATCCACTAGTTTTACGTCGCCAATTAGCCTCTTAGGTCTGCGTTCCAACGAGTCAAGCGCGGCAAGTTGGTATATAGCTGAGCCATCCCAAAGGTGACTGCAATACTCCATGCAGGATCGGACTTGTGCTTTGCAAAGGGTTAAAAGCTGTCCAGGCGTGAAGTATCGCTTCACTCTATTTAGGATGCCCTGGTTTTTGGCCGCAGTTTGGGCTTTATGCTCAATGGTGGCGCCGAAGTTGAGACTGGGTGTCAACTCCATGCCTAGGAGCTCGAGCCGATCGGTTACAGGGACAGATGTACCCCGAAAAGTAGGAGTTAGGTGGAAATTACTCCTTTTTGCGGTGAAAAGACACGCTTGTGTTTTGGTGGCATTAAAAGATTAAAGAGGCTTAAGGTCAAATTTGTCCGCTCTGCCATGACCTCTCTCAAGGAACGAACCTCTTCCCCGCTGTTTTTTGCGCTGGACAAGTATCTCTCTGAAACCGAACTGTCATCTGCGTTCTCAAAATACCAGGCTGAAGCAGGTCATTGATGTGTAGCAGGAAAAGAGTTGCAGAGAAAACAGACCCCTGAGGAACTCCGGCATCAATAGCCGTCAATGACCACTCGGATCGACCGTTCATTAAGGAAGTCTGATGTCCAGCTTTAAAAATCAACTGGGATGCCATAGAAAGGAAGCTTGCTGAGTAGACTTGCGTGTCAGACCCTGTCAAAGGCCTTCAAGATATCAAGCGATACAGCAAGTGCTTCGCCGTGTTTCTCGATGGCTTCGCCCCAGCAGTGCGTGACATACACAAGAAGATCGCCAGTTGACCGTCCCCGGCGAAGGCCATATTGCAGGTCACTGCGGAGATCATTGTCTTCAAGGTAGGTCAGCAAATTACTGCTCAGCACCCTTTCCATAACCTTGCATAGAATGGAGGTAATGGCGATCGGTCGTTAATGAGCAGGGTCTGCACGGTCGCCTTTTTTCGGCAAAGGTTGTTGTACATTCGCAAGCTTCCAGGATTTCGGAACCGTTAGAGAGAGGCGGAACAAGCGTGTCAACATAGGAGACAGTTCAGGCGCACCCTGTCTCAACACTCTCGCTGGAATGCTGTCAGGCCCGCTGGCCTTGTTCACGTCTAGACTGCACAATACTCTTCGGACCTCTTTAATGTGAACTGCGATCTCCGGCATCGAAGAGTCACAACGAGGTACAGATGGTGGTTGTTTAGAGCCAGCGTCCAGACGTAAATTGCTAGCAAAGAGAGATGCAAATAAATTTGCTTTCTCACTTGCAGATTGAGCCAGTGACCCATCAGGTTTTAGCATTGGTGGTAAAATGGGCCGACATAAATTCATTTCAACCGCTTTCGAAAGGGAACAGAACTGTTTACTATCCGGAGGGTGTGATGCTGGTTTAGCCCTGATACGTCCGACATGGTCAAAACGTGCCCCACGTAGAACTCGCTTGCAAAACTTTGCGGCAGAATTAAAAGCCCTTTTCCTCGCGCGAACCCTGCGTGCTCTAACTTGTCGGTCGCGGGCCTTGATCCAGGCTTAGTAGGCCCGCTGACACGAGGTGGCCCGCAGAGGCGGGCCGGCACCAGCCACAGATTCTGGAAGTCACATTTGTTCCCATGATACCCGGCGTAGGTGGGAGATGGAACACCGGGGTGGTTTTAGTCAGTAAGAGTCTGACAGACCCCTCCGCCCGCCCCAAGGCGGAGGACATCCATGAGGATTTCCAACCGAAAAAAAAAAAGGCTTGTCAGTCAGACTCTTTCGGCCCTCGACGTGGGCACATTCTGCATTGTACCAAGGCCAGGATTTGTGACCGAGCGGAATGTTAGAGAATGGGATAAAATATTCCATCCCCTGCCGAATCACGTCCTACGCCTCTAACCCGGCAAGGTCAGTTTTCTGGTACGGGAACAACCATTCTTTGTGATGAGGGTTGAAATCCACCAGGAAAAAGAGTTTCGCTGTTGGGTACCGTTGCTGGGCTACGTCAGTCGACTCCACGAGGAGATTGAACAGCACTGTTGTCTCCTGGTCACCACTGTTCGATCGGGAAACGCCGATGTAAAGAAATTTATCCACGCTAGTGTCCACAAGTAGTCATATGGCAGAAAAACCCGATCTCTCAAAGCAACGGAGACGACGACAACAAATGTCATCGCGGTCGTACACGCAGACCCAGGCTGCTTCTTGAACTTATCTTCAAGAGAGTAACCCGGGCAGTTGAGGTACGCCACGTCCAACGGGGTTGTTATCTTTGTCTCAGTCAGGAAAAACAGGTGCGACTTCTCGGCCTCAAGGTGATGATGGGCCGTATCGAGATTGGAGTGCAACCCCCGATGTTAGTGAGGTGCACTTTAAGTGGGAGGAAGTGCAGCCGCTGTTTAACCTTATTATTTTTATTACTTTGGTCATTTTAGTTTTTATGAGTAGTTGGGGGAAAAAGTCGAACTGTCGAGGCGCTGTTCAGTGAACCAAGTGGAACACTAGAGCTTATCCAACCTTATTGAGTAACTCACAATTAGGCTCGTAAATTTTCTGTTTACTTTCAAAAGTTTTCAATTCCCAGTGAGCCTATGATACGTCATGACTAGTCTATGGCCAGACATTATCCGTTGCAGGGGTAAACTTCTTTTCTGGTTGCTTATCCCATGATCAAATTTATGTAGCTCTATCGCGTGTTCATAAACAGCATCTTTATTGTTTGTGTCCGGGTGACAACGCCGCTAACATCATGTAAAGAGAATATTATCGTTATCGTTTCAACGTTTCTCATCACGAAAAATTACCAGGACTGGTCGGCATTTCAAACGGAAGACGTGATAAAGTCAGTGCTTTGCATAACACTCTTCCGAATTCCCAATCCCAAGAGGTGTCTGGTAATGCAGGATATTGACAGTTCGCATATCTTTTCTAAGCAATTTTTTGCTACAAAGTTGCGGGCAACAGCTTGTAGAATAAATTTTTCATTCAGAACTATTTTTCTAAGGCATTTACATAATTTTTAAATTTTCATGTAAGTACTGGTATTTTCATAAATAACTAAACATTGTTCCAAACACATGTTTTGGTTAATAGATGGCGCTCTGTGTGTACCTGCTTCGCAGGTTCGAATACCCTGTAATTTTTTTTGCAGAATTGTTAATTTGCAGAAATTTGTTCTTGGTTAAACATGTGGGTTTAGATATACATACATATATGTATGTTAAATAATAACAATGTTGTAAAAAGTATTCAAAAAACGATTACTATCGAAAAATATGCATTGCAGAAATGCTTTATAATAATTTTAAAAAAAAGCGAGAGTTGGGGTTCGAACCAACAGCATATTATTATTATGTATTGGGAGGCAGTCACTGCACCGCCGGGTCCATGAACTCTTTTGCCATTAAATGGAAAATAGCCGACCTTATAATATGATCAGAACGTGTCTAAAACATTGATATTATATGTATTATGTAATTTTAAAATCTTAAAATGACCATAACTTTTTTCCTGACTACCAATTTAAATGAAACAAAGACTAAATGGTGCTCAGAACTAACTCGCATACAACTTTGAAAACCCTGAGTAACTCTGTGCAATATCTTCGGAGATTAGCGTTAACAGACAGACAGACAGAACGACAAAAAATCCAAAAAAACTTTTTTGTGTTGTATGTTCCTTTTCCATCGCCCTTAATCCATTTTTGGTAAATTTATCGAATGTACAGACACAACGGTTCCTACTGATTTATTATATGTATAGAATAGATAGTGAGTTATAAGTAATTCGTTTTGAAACACAAAGTAGTGTAAACATTAAAGTTTATTTTTTGTTTACTTAAAAATGGTCCTAGATTGTGAAGTTGGTGCTGACAATGTGTTTGTTAGAGATTTAAAGCAGTAAGTTTTCACAGCTGTTCAAGCAGATTCAAGTTGTGTCTAAAGGTAGTGTACCTACCCGAGTTACGAGAATTAATCCAAAAATACAATAATTCATCTCGTACTCGTCATTTCAATCCTCAGAGTTATGAAACATGTAACTGGCTGTATGGTTGTGTATACATATAAATTACTTTGTTTTCCGCATTTTGATCAATACTTGTACTAACTGGAGTGAACGATTTATAGATTTGCATAATTTTCATTCCTCAGCAAACAAGCATGACTGATCAGAACAACATGTAGGTGGGAAAGTTCCATCAAAGGCCGTCATCTCCACCAGTTCTCCCCATCCGTTCGTGAGCGGCTGGATAGGACATGTCTGGAGGTGGATCACTGTGTTGCCCAATTTCTCACACAGGTCATGGTAACTTTAATAGTAAATTATTTTCTTTTAAACTTGTGGCTTCGCCTTTTTGTCAATGTTCTACATCTGACATTGAATACGAAGAATCCGCTCATCACATCTTATGGGAGTGTATTCTTTGGCAAACTGAACGCAATATTATGTTAGAGAGTATCCAGGTTACATCTGGAGTTGTTTACTAACAACTCCAGATATAAATCCAGATGTGATGTAATGTGTATGTGTGTGTGTATAGTAATACGGACCTTGAACTTGTATTTGAACTTGTAGAAATCATTGACTCGGCGTTTTTCTGGTGGTCGCCACTGTTGATTCTGGCTTTCAGAAGTTGCAGAGTTTGGGAATATGTGGCGGGCTTGTCCCATAAAAAAAGGCTTCTTACCAGATAAGACTCTCCACAATCGTGAGATATGCAGTCTCAGGGAATATTTCCTAGCTGTCGACGTGGGTATGAGAGTATCGCGATCGCGAGCATCGAGATGTAGTGGCGGTGGACAAGGGATTCACCCCGCTCTCCTTGGCAAATGAGAACTGGCGCAAACCTGCAGTGCTAGACATTAATGATCGCAGGACGGTATGGCAGAGTAAGGAACTTCACTGACGCTTTTTCCGGGCCCTACATGGGTCCGACGTAGATTTTAGACAATTAGCGTCCGTAGACTGACTGCGTTTCGGTGATCTTTTTGGAGAAACCGAAGGTTTTGTCAGTGCAATTATGGATGAAGTTATCAAGACGAATAACTACCGGAGATCTTGTGGAATCGGAGGTGCCGTACTACAGGCGCCGGACCCAGTTTTCGATAATGGCAATATCAATTGTACTGGGATCGGTCCATTATCACTGACAGGACTACTGTTGCCAATAAGCCTGATATAGTGGTGGTGGACCGAATCGAGAGGTAAGCAATGATTGTAGACATAACTGTCCCACATGACGAGAACCTCATTAAAGCCGAGAAAGACAAGACTAAGTGCATAAGGCTGATGATTCTGTTATAGATTTGATAGTATCGCAAGTAGGTCCGTGAACTAAGATCGCGGTGTCATCAGCGTATGTATATATCTTAGTATTAGGGAGCTTTATTTTGCAAAGGTCATTGACGTCAATTTGAAATAAGGTGGGGCCTTGAGGGAAAAGTCACAGAATCAAAACTAAACTGACTCGTCACACACACACACACACACCACCACACAAAATACGAATGAATTCCTACTTGTCTTGCCCGCCCAACACTCCCGTTGGGTGGGCAAGACAAGTGGGAATTCATTTCAGTATCAGTTTACTGTGTCCACTGTATCGTTACGAGTAGTATCAGCCCTATCAGCGCGACCGCGTCACGCCACTGACCGAAGACAGCGCCATGACGCAGTGGATGTAGCCGTCGTCCTTCTCGATCTTCCGGCGGTACCTCTGCGTGCTCTCAAGGTCGTTCACGTTCACGCCCTCAGGCCAGCCGCCCTCCGCGTGGTTGGCACCGCTGTTGGTGAACTCGGCCCTGCAAGAGGGGCGGCGGCGGTCAGCACAGGCGGGTGTCACAGGGGGTCTGGCGTCACTCGCCGCGATACCTACCGGATGGTGTTGATCTCGCAGTGCGAGTAGTTGGGTGTGTGCTGCGTGATAGAATGCACGGGGTTGCGCAGGATGTAGTGGCGCTGCTCCACGGGGTTAGACGCGATGCTGTCGCACATGTCCACCTTAGCCACGCTGAACATCGGCTGGCGACCGAACGAATTGCGTAGTTTTGTATATGGATGTGATAACGCCATTTTAGGTACTCAGATAATATTTATAATCAAACAAAAATAATAAGTACTGATGACAATAATTTTTAAATGACGAGCATTAATTATATTTTCTAGCGATACAGTAGGTAATACTTTGATGACATCTGATTGACACTGACACATAAACTATGTACATAACTGGACGAGTTTGACTGCCAGTGAGAATACTTCATGCCCATCAATGCCAAGTAGTTCAAAAGTTCAAACGCTTCAGAGAATTTAATAAACTATACTGCTACAAAGTGTATTTGAATCCTGTCTAAAATGTGTACCTAAAGTGGTTTGTGTAGCAAATAAAAATTAGGTTTAAAGCGTCGCATCGAGTCGTATCTCGGTGTGAGCTGAGCTTATGAGCATTAGGGTGCGTTTCCACTGAGGCGGTGTGTAGAGGAGCAGAGAATAGCGGCGCATGAAATGTGGAATGTATTTTAATAGTGTATCATCTATGTTTTAGACACAGAATTTAAGCACTCTGTTACATATTTTGCAGTACAGGTGTACTGCAAAATATGTAACAGGGCCCTACTTGGTACAATAAATATATTGAGTGTATAGAAAGCATACGACGTAAATTTCTGAAGACTATGCATTATCGCTGCTTAAAAAGTTGTAATCTCTCTTATAGTGACTTACTTAAAAATATAATCTGCTTTCTTTGAGTTCAAAGCGTACTTTTCTTGTAACTACATTTTTGTATGACTTATGCAATAACTGGTATGATTGTTTAGACATTAGTAACTAGTTGTGTTATATATACACGACCCGTATTTGCCACTACTTCCAGTCGTACAAATGCCGACTTTTTTTTGTTTTTTAATGATGGGAAATCATCAAATGACTTCGTCCGCTCTGGGTGGAGCAGAAGGGCGCGTCAGACTCTTACTGACCTATCCGTGTTCCTTCTAAAGCCCTTTGCATTTCAGGGCCGCGGTGACTCTTTCGAACAAATTCCGCAATCCTGGCAGTCTTTGGCCTTAGCGGGCCCTGTCTTCTATGCTCACATCTCTTTGAGGCGCGTGTGAAACACAACGCACCATCGACCCGGGCCTGGTGGTGATCGGACAGCGAGCCACCCAACGCTCGCCGTCCGCAGGCCCGCGCCTACAGTGACCGGGGATCGCCCTGCGACTCCCGACGCCCGGGGTGTCTTCTCCTGTAACGGCGGTTGGGGTGAAGGCCTTGCCTTTCCCTCGCGCGGCCCGCCTCCTTCTTCGCTGGCATTACTGCTTCGCAGAAGGAGGTGACCGCTCCCCAAGCCTCCTCGCTCCGGACCATGTATTCAACCAGGGCCGGACGCGAGAGGTCACCGCCGCCGATCGCCTCGACGAGGACACGGCGTTGCTCAGCCCAAGCAGGGCAGACCTCCACCGTATGCTCTACCGTGTCCTCCGGGCGATCCTCACAGTGCTGCCACCCGGGCGTGTTCTCCCGCTTAATCCGAAACAGGTACTTCCCGAAACAGTCGTGTCCGGTCAGTACCTGCGTCAGGCGGAAGGTGACGACACCGTGGCGCCTCTCCAGCCACTCCCCAAAAGGGGCCTTACCGCCGCAATTGTGGCGTGCCCAGCGCTGGGCCGCGATAGTCGCAGTCTCCATACCGCCATAGTATCCTGCCGGAGCTCCGTCCGCCGCGACGCAATTTGCCGTGGCAGCGGAGTTTCGCCCCGGCGAAGCACCTCCACGCGCCACGCGTAAACGTGCGCGAGGGCTCTCGCCTCCAGATCCCATGGCGGTAATCCGGCAAGGAGGCTCGCCGCCTCGCCGGAGACCGTGCGGTATCCCCGAGCCAGCCGGATGGCCATGACCCTTTGGGCCGCGTTGAGCTGGCGGGCTGGTCGCCCCTTCAGCGTTAGGGCCCACACAGGGGCCCCATAAAGGGCCATGGACCGCACGATCCCCGCATAGAGCCTCCGGCAGGAGGCGTTTGGACCCCCTAGATTGGGCAGGAGCCGCTTGAAAGCAGCTCCAGCCCGCTCCAGTCTGGGAGCCAAACGTCGGAAGTGCTCCTCGAAGTTCCACCGGCTGTCGAGAACGAGCCCCAGATACCTGATCGTCGACCCGACGCCGATGTGAACCCCTCCTACCGTTAGTTGGGATCCCGCTGGTGGCCTGTTCCGAGAACCATGAAAGCACATGGCCTCGGACTTGTGCAGGGCCACCTCGAGACCCAATTGCCGGATCCTTCCAACGACTATCGCGACCCCGCGTGTCATCAAGTCGGCCGCCGCCTGATGCGACCTCCCCTGTGCCAGAACTAGCGTATCGTCAGCGTAACAGATCACGCTGACGCCGCTAGGGAGGTCAGCACGCAGCACCCAGTCGTAGCCGATGTCCCACAGGAGCGGCCCCAGAACCGAACCCTGTGGAACACCACACGACATCTCTCGCCGGTTCCACTCACTCCGGTGACCGGGGTAGATGACGGCCCTGTCCGTCAAATAGGCCTCGACCACGCGACGGAGGTAGGTTGGCATCCGGTGATACCGGAGTGCCTCCCCAATGCAACTCCAGGGCAGGGAGTTAAAGGCATTGGCGATGTCAAGAGACACCGCCAAGACGACCCTGCCCCGGGACACCGCATCCCCCGTCGTGAGGGCTCTCACGCGCATGATGGCGTCCACCGTTGAGCGCCCCGTGCGGAAACCGAACTGGTTCTCCGCCAGATTCGGCCCCACCCTCACCAGGTGCCCGACAAGGCGGTTTGCAATTACTCTTTCAAAGAGCTTGCCCACCTCGTCGAGCAGCACGATGGGCCGGTAAGCGGACGGAGAGTCCGCAGGGCGCCCAGGCTTCTTAATGAGGACCAGTTTCCCCGTCTTCCAACGAAGTGGGAACTGGCCTCTCTCCAAGCATGTGCTTAAGAACCCCCTTAGTCGAGGCCCGAGAGTCTCCAAGGCCAGGACCCAGGCTTTCCCAGGTAAGCCGTCGGGTCCTGGGGCGGTATTTTTGGCCTTCAGCCTGTTTACCGCCACTCTCAGGTCTACCTCAGTCACCTCAAGAGCGTTGTCATCGTCGTCGCCGTCGTCAGTGTGGTCCGCATCGGGCACCGCAGGTGGCGGAACCATAGGCGGGGGAGTATGCTCGCCTCGCGGAGGGAATAGAGCGCTCACCACGTCCTCCACCAGCTGGGGCCGGAGAATCTGCGTCAACGGGGGGGGCCAGGTGCAGAGTTTATCCCGCACCATTTTGTAGGGGCGTCCCCACGGGTCCCCGTTCAGAGACTCCAGCATCTCCTCACGAGCCAGATCCCTGGCCCACAGGATCCCCGCTTGGAGGGTGGCCTTCGCCGCTCTGTACTCCTCGTATAGCTCCGCTTCGATGGCCAGCACATCCGGAGGGCGGATGCGGAGCCTGCGACCCGGGGCATTGCCACGTCACATATCTCGGACATGGTCTCCCGGAACCACTCCACTTCGTCGTTGGTTTCAACAGGCCTGTTCAGTGGTGACACCCAGCACGATCGAGGCTTCCAAAAGTAGCTCCCAGTCCAGCTGCTTCAGCGCCCATCGCGGATCACACGGGGCCTCTCGGACTGGAGCGGTTGAGGTCTGGGCGGAGACGTCAAACCGGATGTACCGGTGGTCCGAATACGTCTCCACCTCCTCCATGACGCGCCAGTCGACAACACGCGGTGACAGAGCAGGGCTCGCGAACGAAATGTCCACCACGGACTCACCCTGCATCGGCACACACGTGAGGACAGAAACCCGATTTAGGATAACTAGGCTTGTTTCCAGAGCCCAGTCCTCCACCATCCTGCCTCTCGTGTCCGTAAAACGGGAACCCCAAGTCAAGTGCTTGGCATTGAAGTCCCCGAGAACGAGCACCGGGAGGGGACGATACCCGGCGACGACGACAACCAACTCTCTAATGGAGTTGTGGAACTCGGCGAGAGATCGGTTCGGAGAGAAGTAGACCCCCACTACCACAATCTCCCCAAACCATGCTGCTACGCACCACTGTCCTCTCCTGACACTCTCGAGGGACGGGGTACCGGCGGCGGCAGACGAAACTAGGGCCACTGAGCCGTTGAGGTCCTCCACCCAGTCATCCCTGGGCGGGACAAAGTACGGCTCAGCGACTACGGCGATGTTGATTGACCACTGCACCATGCTCTGGAGCAACAGGTGCTGAGCTGCGGCGCAGTGGTTGATGTTCGCCTGGAGGAGGCGTAATGGGGCCGTTATTGGCATTCCATTTCGGCCTCCTAAAGTGTGGACTTTAGCTAATCTAAAAAATGGTTGATCTAATTTGTCTTTATTTCTAATATTGAAATTATGTCTATCACTAATTTTACTAAAAAAGATGTCGATTTTTCCGCACATACATAATAATTTCATAAATGAATTGGCAAGGGACTGTCATAATATTAATCTTTTTTAAAAGTTCCCTAAGAGAATCACCGCGATGCAGATTATAAAGGGCTCTGACAGCTCTCTTTTGTAAAATAAATATGGATTCAATGTCAGCAGCCCGACCCCATAGCAAAATACCGTACGACATAATGCTGTGAAAGTAACTAAAGTCTACCAAACGTGCGGATTCTACGTCTGTTAACTGTCTTATCTTTTTAACAGCATACGCGGCTGAGCTTAGACGACCCACAAGAGATGATATATGAGGCCCCCATTGTAATTTCTCGTCCAATAACCCTAATACCCATCTAAAAAATGTCTAACGCGCCAAAATAAGTTTTCACTTTGTCGGCACTCCTGGAATGCAACCCGTATTTTATTTCGTTTGTTGTTTATGCGATCACTCCACCAATTATGAATGGATTTTGATGTTTTTTCTTTTATTCGAAACCTCAATTTTAAAAGCACATACAGTGTGTTTCATGTTCTTTCTAACGCAATTCAGATAATTGTGCCTGGTAATCAACATTTCATCTTGCTGAGCTGATAATGGAAGGTAAAAGTCAGGATCTGATGCTGGGATCCCAGGAAAAATGTTTGTTCAGTGATATTTACGCCAATTGTCAATTAATTTGGATGATTCTTTTTTTGTTTGGAAGAGTATTTTCCAAACTGGTACCGTTTCAATTTGGTGAAGATTGGATGCAGAACTTCGGAGGTAGGCAACGGAACTCTTTAATAAATGATACCATATTTTCCAGGATTGCTGAAATCACATGTCTGTTTATTGTTTTATCAGTTCATAACATAACTTCACGCCGGTACGCTGTGAAGTGGTACGCTGTGAAGTGGTACGCAGATGCAAATAAGTCAATCAGCCAGTCGATTCTATAAACAAATCGAATTGAAGGCTTGTGTGAAATGATCACGAGGTGAGCTGTCAATCCATATAATCAAGATGTCACGTGATAACGGAGTGAGCTGTCATTACATCTTGATTATATGGATTGACAGCTCATTTCGACATTTTTACAGATTCAACTGGCAGAATTAACATGTTTTTGGGGGTTATCAATTCGGGAAAACTTTATTGTTTATTAACTGATCTTGATGATTCTTTTTGCGTTAGGTTTATTATAGCTATATTACATTTGCATTGGACGGTGAAATTCAAAGATAAATCAGTGACCTCCTCGTCTTTCACCATAGGCACTATGATGGATGACGCATCGTTTCGTTTCGCTATCTGTCTCCGCTTAGGCGCACATTGTGTTCCTCCGCATCGGTGTCAATGCGGAGTAGCTGTCGACAGCCTCGGGCACCATGTTCTTTCCTGCTGCAAGAGCGCAGGCCGCATAGCACGGCATGTCAGCATCAACGATATTATTAGTCGGGTTTTTGCCACCGCCGGCGTACCTGCGGTATTAGAACCTAGCGGCTTGGTACAGGACGATGGGAAAAGACCAGATGGTATGACGTTGGTGCCGTTGAAGGTGGGTAGGCCTCTGGTGTGGGACGCAACGTGTGTCGACACCCTTGCGCCATCGTGTGTTCCAAATAAGGCAGGCTGTGCCGGCGCTGCCGCTGTGGCTGCTGAGGCCCTTAAACGGCGCAAATACTGTAACTTTATTGGGAATTACAGTTTTGAGCCGTTTGGGGTCGAAACGCTTGGATCATGGGATCCGAGTGCGCGTCTCCTTTTCAAGGATATATCTCGCCGACTGATCGACACTTAGCGTGACCAGAGAGCAGGCTCGTTCTTTGCTCAAAGAATTAGCATTGCCATTCAACGTGGCAATGCTGCCAGTCTTCTGGGCACGTTTCCGGATGACAGCGATGCGGAGGAATATTTTGACGCCTGAGTGTACTTTGTTTTTGTATAGTTAGGTTTAGTAGATGTAAATAGTTTAAGTAAAAAAGCAATGTAGATATTTAACTATGAGATGGTCTGGACTTGGACTGCGAAGGCACACAAAGTAACTCCTTAACGGCAAAAAGTACAAACACTCATTATGGGAATAATGTCACTTAGTTGTGACATTATCTGTGCGAGGCCAAAATGCTCCCTATCTCAGCTTATGCTGCGATATCTAAAAAATAAATAACGCAGCGCTGGTATTCTGATAGGGCCAGTCAGTGGTGCCACGGATACATTCACGGAGCATATATAACAGAAATATACAAATAAAATAAAAAGTATAAATATGGGTGAAAATGCAACAATTATTAATATATATATAAATAATAAAAAAATAATAGTTAATAATAATCGGTACATACAAACAATAAATAAGCTGACACCCAATAGCCCAGTGCTCCAGCTTCATTTGTCGATATCATAGACAAATGAATAGAGCGCGCGGGCGCAAGTGGGAGGTTATGGTCGGCTGTCACAAAGAAAAAATGGTTGAACTCGTTGAACAGAAACATAAATGTAAATAAACAAAACAAAAAGCTATATCGACTTGTAGCATCTAAATTGCGTTTAAGTATAATAAAGATAAATATTAATAGTTGCGGGCTGTGTAGTGTAGTGCTTTGTCGCCAGGAAAAGTCATGCATTTACGGAGAAAATAGAACATAAAATCACCAATTATGTTGCCACTATATATGCTACAATTCGCAAATTCAGGTAATTTATAAATACAGCACAATTCATTTTTTAATCTATCAAAATTAAAATTAGCCTGATAAGTATTAGTGAACTCTCTGATTTCCTTTTCAGGGAATTGTTCACTGTATTTAATAAAATTCTCACAAGAAAGTATGTAACTCAAAGAATTTCAAATTTTTAATATTCATGTAACGATCTCTTTATTCGCTGAGTTCAGTATCAATTATTTCCATAAAAATTCGCCGATAATGTATTTTTACATCATGGACATTGCGCTTTCTTTTGGGCGGTCCGGTAATGCGAACAGTTGCATCATAATTGATCTCGAACCTATCTCTGTAATGAGCTAAAAACGACTCGAATTCTTTTATCTTTTTTACACAATATGCGATGTCACAAGTTTTTTTCTGTATAATATCGGTTTCAGCAAAAATATCCGAGAATGTTTTTAAAAATAAATTCAACTCGAATTCTTTCATGTTAAATAAAATTAAAGTGACTTGTGACAATTTATCACCATCCCAGTGTTCTGTATTTTCATTCATTTCCTCAAACAACTGAAGGAGGTGTGAAGATTAATTATATTTAACGTGCGCGAGTGATATGTCCACCTAGTTTCGGCGACACGAGACAGCTTTTTCATAACGGCAAATTCATTATAATACGCCATTCGTTTCGTACTAGTGTGAAAAAAACCGCAATTGATTTTATTATATTAAAAAAGCGTTTTGTTTCAGGAACCCGTTCAAAAGATTTCGATAAAACTAAATTTAATACATGTGCTGAACACCATACGTACATAGCTTGCGGACATTTTTGCCTCACCAAAGCCTGCACACCGTTAATTTGAGTGGATAAAACTGCTGCCCCGTCATAAGTTTAAGCAATTAATTTAGAATGACAATATAAATCTGCTAAAGTTTCCAAAATTATAGAACTTAAGGTTACAGCGGTCCGATCCGCGCTGACATCTACGTATTTAATAAATCGATCCACTACTTCGGAACCACGAAAATATCTTAAAATCGGACTGTTTAATTTCGTCTTTAATGTGATCAGTCATCACAGATGCAACGCTCGAGATCAAATCATTTTGCGTTCTGTTCGACATGCCTGTGAATGAGGTACTTGCATTTTGTAAGTGGGTTTCTAAAACTCCGTCATATTTTGCTAATAAATCTACTGTTTCTAAATAATTACCTCTATTCAGTGATGATAATGATTCATCGTGGCCGCGAAAAGCTAATTCTTGTTTTCCCAGAAAGCATACAACATCGATCAGTCTCTGAAAAATATTTCTATTTCTATCTACTTTGGAATTATGCCTTTCTATATCTAATCTTAACTGGCTATTAATACTAGTTTCAATACGTGATTTATCAAATGTATTTAACTTTAAGCAAGCCTCTAGATGTTTTTCTGATAGGTCATGCTTTTTTGCAGAGGAATGGAAGTTATGCAAATCTATATCCCTCACTCCACTTACTAGAAGTATTAAACAAAATGCACGGAAAACAAAATAATTTATTTGTGTGGATACATCCACACAGCCATTTATATGTTGCATAATTTTGAGGATTAAAATGATGAGTTCGAGATGATGAATTACCATGTTTTTGGATTAATTCTCGTAATTCGGGTAAACATCGACCTCTAGACACAATTAGAATCTTATCATTATACGCTAATTGCGAAAACTTATTGCTTTTAATTTCTAATAAACACACATCGTCAGCACAGATTTCACATTCGAACACCATTTTTAACTAAATAAACTTTTATATTAGCACTACAGTAAGTTTCAAAATGAATTACTTATAACTCAATAACATATTATAAAAGGTAAACAGTTGAGATCGCGATCACATGAAACAATATGGTTTCTTAAACACTACCAAATAAAATAGCATTATTTTAGTTTAACGAAAGCTCTAAAATGGCAGATTTCTAATTTTGCCGCATTATATATTGCCGCAACCAATCACTGCCTAGCAGTGTGGCCGTAACATAGAAATCTTAACCCAAAAATCTAAGCGAAATTTCCCATATTCGGGGAAAAAATGTAATTCATGCCGTTTTTAATTATTTTTATAGGGCTTTTGCTATTCCTTACAGTTTAAAATTTTTGGAAAGTATAAATTTAACAATACCACCATGTTTTTTTAATTGTGTTTAGTAGTCTTATAGGAACCTATCGTGTATGTGTGTAGTCTGTTTCTCGAATTACCAGCAATTCCTCAAATCATCACAACTTGGCAACCCCACATAATTCATTCAATTTTAACTAGCCAATCAGATCAACTACTGTGGTCGGAGTTGGAGCATAAGTTCAGTCATAATCTAAACATGTGTGCCGTTCATACACACGAAATCATGCAGCAGTGTGCTACACAAGCGTAAATTTATGAATGGAAATAAGGCCGATAGCGCGTTTGCCTAACCACGTAGTATAGTGAGTTACGCGAGCGCTTAGCAATCCGCGCTGCTAGATGTTGCTTTAAACATTTTAGTAGGAGTTTTAACTTTTTTAATATTGTTTTTGTTGTATTATTTTATTACATGTTGTTTTATTAATGCGTTCTTGGTAGGGTAGGCATGGTCTTAAATTGTCCTTTGTGTGCACGCCAGTGGGAAGTCGGTTGTATTTTTCTGTAAAAAAAGTTTTATGATACCAAGAGAACATTATACCGGGATCTAAATCTATCTTTGTGCAAGTCCAGCATGGTCTACCCGTACTTATGAATTTTTTTATTGAATTTGTATTCTTAAAGAAGTAATAGTAATCAAGTTCAGAATCCTTAATGTTGTATTTAAAGATTATTATTAAGCCTTTATTGCCAACATAATAGAATATACACTATTTCATATTTAATTGTTTACTATGCAATTAAACGTATTTAAAGATAAATAAGCTTTTAATTACTACTTGAAGCTACTAGTGCTACTCGTGCACCTATGCACAAGTCAACATCTACTAAATAGTTTAATTTCAGTTCAGCCACACGCGGTCAGCAAAGTTTTGGTGGGTCCACACGATATAGACTTCCATGATCTTCTATAGAATTATGTCTGAAAGCAATGCAGACAAAGTCGGCGTTATATTGTATTTTTATACCGAGTTCATGGCATCTGTAAATACAAAACTTTGTTTGGGAGTTACCTGTTTCTGATTCAGCGAGACGACACGCCCGGGTGTCATCACTGTGAGGATCGCCCGGAGGACAAGATGGAGCATACGGTGGAGGGCTGCCCTGCTTGGGAGGACCCACCGGGTCCTCGTCCGACTTTTCGCGCCCAGCCCTGGTTCAATCCATGGTCCGTAGCGAGCAGGCATGGGCAGCAACGTGTGGACGTGGACGATATCTGACACGTGAACAAAACTCACGACGGGGTGGATCGCACCGATATTGCTGACACGGTCATGAAGCTATGTCACAAAATATGTGGACCCACCTCAAGATGGCGCACACGAAAATTTGCTATCTTTTCACCATAGGTGTCGTTTTCATGGTTTTTGGATCGCTAATAACGAATATCCAAAATTTAGATCCACTATGGCGCCGCCGAAAATTAAGTGAATTCCAGCAAAACCAGGCCAGCTTCTACTTACTATAATGTATATTGTACCGCCGCCGCGCCGCCAATGTTACTGTTCGTCATTATTTCATTCTTTGCAAATTTGCTTTTAAATGTACGAGCTACTGCATTTTTTTGAAGAAGGAATGCCGAATTTAAATATTTAATTTATTTTCCAAACTAACTTATAGTTATTTTAAATTAATATAAACATACCAAAGTATAGTATTTCAAAGACATTTCAAATATTCTTAAATAAATTTTAAATGTTTACAAATATTATACTTAAAATCCTTATAAAAAGTAAAACAACAAAAAGTATAACGCTGTGCAGCAGCTGGACCGGCTCGTCAGAAGAAGGAGAGCTCCTTCTTGACGACAGCGGTGAAGTCGGCTGCGGCAGCGTCGAGGTCGGCGTCGCCCGCCGCGCCGTCCACCGACGTAAGTGAAGCGGCCGGGCTGGTCTCCTCCGCCTGGCGCTGCTTCAGCTTGATCTCGCGCAGGCGCGCCTCCAGGATACGCTCGCGCTTGCTCTCGCGCTCCAGCATATGCGTGAGCAGCGTCTTGTCATGCTTGTCGGAGGCGGCCAGGCCGGCCGACAGCTCCAGCAGGTACACGGCGCCGCGCCGGCTGCCGACCGTCAGCAGCGCGCCCTGCGCACGCCACACATTACATTTATTTAAAAATAAAAATAAAAATGCCATGCTCTACATAATCTCATTACAATAGTAAGCTGCGAAACCGTACTGACTGCACATCATGCATATTATGTGTCTTCTACATTACGTTATGGCATAATGTTTTGGGGAAATTCATCAGATAGGGAGCTAGTGTTTAAGGCACAAAAAAGTGTTTTTCAAAAGAGAGTTTAAGAGCAGTGTGCCAAATAAAAGCTACTGATAGCTGCAGACCACACTTGAATAAGTTAAAAATAATGACTTTTCCATCTCTATACGCATTTTAAGTAGCAATGTTCGTTATAAAACACTTCAATGTATTAAAACCATTGAAATATAAAAAACAGTAGAAGTGGCAAGGGATGCCCCCTTGCCACTTCTCCTGTTTTCGGTGTCGGCGTGACAAGGGCCAGTTGACCATGTCATAGGCAAATGGCCGTCTCCGCGAACTAGTGCGCTTTCGACCGCGATCGAGACAAATTATAAGAATGCCGTGTTGTTTAGTTGGTTTCTCGTAAAAACCGAAGCCTAAACATAAACTTTGTACATCATGGAATCACTTACCGTATATAAATATAAGTATTTTACTATATTAATTTGTCTTTAAAATCATGAAAAACAACAAATCGTAAAATATTACTATGTTATTTTTGTTTTCAAAAATCCCTTCGACTGTACTATTTTGCAATAAATACATTGCTCCTTAACCACTACCTAAGTTTGCCGCTAAGTGACTGGACAAGCAATGTAAAAATCATAAAACGATAGTTTTAACGATAGGTTAGTGAGTAAACACCATAGCAGCTTTCAACTTTGTTTCAATACGCCATAACAGCCTAACCGACGTAACCGGATTTTTATTTTTTTAATTTACTTAATAATATATATTTTTTTAGCTACATATTGTTTATTTTTATATTTTCTGGACATGGCATTTTGTTTCCAGGACCCCAAAAATTTTTTTGTACAATAATTAATAGAAGATTCGATAACTTTCCGATTTAGTCAATCACTAGCGTATATGTAACATAAATTGCTTTTGCACAGCACGACGAAAGCGTCCGTTGCTTTTGTGTGAGTAAGTTGTACGGTGCATGGTAAATACACGCTATGTTTGAAGGGATAAGGTTTATAATTGATTGTGTAGTACGTTCTGTTTTAAGAAATGCGGGCGTGTGCGCAACTGCGTATCTATTGCTTTTACTGAATCGCATGTGTAGTAGTTGCCGTATGGCGGGGATAAATGGAGACATAGGGTTCCGATACATTTTCGTCTACCGGGCATATCTCCTTGTTTATTATATCTATGATTAAAACCCTGAGTAGTAAACGTCACCGGATCAAAATTCACGGTATGCCTCATAATTTCATAAAAAAGCATTATACGCAAAAAGCCTTTTGGGAATGGCTCCAAAAAAATATAATATGATACACACGACTATAAGAGCTGCAAATTCAAAAGAATGCTAATAGATTTTATGGTTCATAAAGCGTACTATTCCGTTGGTGAATTCCTAACAGATAATTTAAATAAATAATAATTAGGTATGTCTTTGTGTGAATTAAATGTCCTATTTATAAATATAATACTATAAATATACCACGGTTTTGGAACTCTGGTTTAATGTATAGTAACTTGAAACTCTGTCATATGTCAGTGTTTTCGCGAAATCATCTTGAGAATATAACTTGAACGCTATTATAGGGCCCCTGGCCGGTACCGCCGCAACCGCTATGTCCCTGCATTTTAAAACTGTAATATCTTCGAAAATATTCATTTAAATTACATGCTGTAAAGAGCCATAATGATCTACATAAAATGCACAATGTATTTAAGGTACTTTATTGGATAAGGATTAATGATGTATTGCTTAAAATCGCTTCGTAAATAAGCCATTATTTCTCGTAAAAAGTAAAGGATAAAAAATGGTTATTGTGGGTTATCCCTAAGAGATAGACATATACCATCGCGGACTTTTTCGTAGACTTTTTTAAGGTGTACAATACTGTAGTACATTATTTTGATCTATATCGTAGGGTTCAGCCAGCGTTTGCAATGTAAGCGCAAAAAAATGTGTTTATTTACGACATCACATTAGAAATCTTTAAAATTATCAGTGTTTCTCTACTATATTATGCATGTAAATACATATAAACTTTCCTCTTGAATCACTCTATCTATTAAAAAAACCGCATCAAAACCCGTTGCGTACTTTTAAAGATCTAGGCATACATAGGGACAGACAGTCAGCGGGAAGTGGCTTTGTTTTATACTATGTAGTGATAGTGATAGTGATGAGGGCTTGGGTCTCTCTTTTGGGCATTTTTCGTTGATGGTTTCGAGTCGCTTTTTTTCGAACATTTTCACACTGTTGAAAACCTTAGTGCGCCAAGACGACCTATGCGAAGCGAGCCTCTCCCAACTGGATGGGTCAATAGCGCAAGCGCTTAAATGTCTCTTGAACACGTTCTTGTAGCGAAGATGTTGACCACCGTGCTTTCGTTTACCTTCGGCCATCTCGGAGAAAGTCAACACACGTAAAAGACAACTTTTGGTAACCGATGGTCCTCCATGCGAAGGACGTGTCCACACCACCTGAGTTGACGCTGCATCAGTAGAGCCTCTACACCATACATATTGGAACGGCGCAGGACTTCCGTGTTAGGAATGCGGTCCTGCCATTTAATATTAAGAATGGACCTCAGACATCTAAGGTGGAATGTGTCTAGTTTTCTAATGTCTGATTTGTAGAGGCACCATGTTTCTGAGCCATAAAGAAGGACAGGTATGATTAATGCCTTACAAACATTAATCTTTGTCTCTAGCTTCAGGTCATGGGATTAAGACAGACAGACAGACACGATCATTAAGCCGTCCAAAGTTCGCAGCAGCACTTGCGATGCGCGATGGTATCTCCGAAGCCAGGGTGTTATCATGCCGTATGTTGCTTCCAAGATATTTAAATTGTTTTACTGCCTCTAGTGGTTTCCCAACTAGATTCAGTGTGGCTTTATCAGCTTCGCAACCTCGTGGTGGTTGTTTGAGGACTTGCGTCTTGGAAGCGCTTATAACTAGGCCGAAACGTTGACATGATTGATGTAGTGCGTCAACATAACTTTGAAGATGCGCCATGCTGTCGGACATGAGGCATAAATGGCAATAATAATATATAATTTAACTGGAATAATAATTTACATTAAAAAATCACAAGTATTTAAAATGAGTATTAAATGTATCCAAAACTTGTATGCCTATTAGGTTAAACATAGCGATCTTGACATTAGAATAAGATCTTATTTTTATTATAATAAGATCTTATCCTATGTTTTACAAATAAATAATTTGAATTTGCTTAGACATTGTTTTTTTTTTTTGCAAATTTGGGATCGATGGGGACTTTTCACATATTTTCAATTATATAATAGTGTTCCAAACATTCGGAAAAATCAGCTCAATGCGAATTATTGTAACCTTGCCTCAACTAAATGAGCTAACTTGACTTGACCTTGTACACACATTTAACAAATAGATAAGAAGAAGGGAACATAAAAATAGGTACAAAGGATATATTTATTTGTAAAGAAATCTCTTCCAGCATACCTGCGAAAGTTGACGCTGAATAAAAGAGATGTAGACATCGTGTGTAAAAATTATGCTTACGTAGAAAAATGACTAAATATAACATACTATATTATATATAAAAATATGATTTAAATGAATATCATACTAATACATACTACTTAAATAATAATATAAGTAAAATAATAATATATAATTTAAATATGCTCTATGATGGTACCGAAAGGTAGTGTTCTTTCACTCTTCTTTTAAAAACAAAGAGTTTTGCAGTCCCTAATGTCAGGCGGCAGTGCACAGTAAATGAGTAGGAATAAAACCGGTAGAGTGGGGAGATCTATGCACCACACCTTTTTGGTTCAGTATTTTATTTGAAAAGACCATAATAATATTCACTTACATAATCCTTTGTAAACATAGATAGAATTTCATGCGATTCAAAATGTATATAATGTATGTAATGTAAAACAAGCAATAAAGGTAATGTCGCAGGGGAAGTCTCCTGGCCATGACGGCATCGGTATCGAACTTCTCAAACATGCAGGCCCTCACCTGCCTAGAGTGCTGGCAATTCTTATATAGGACATTCGTACTTATCTCCTGCACTTATGAAAACTGTGGTGGTGCCAATTGTGAAAAATAAGACTGGTGAAATTGCTAATAAATCCAACTATCAGGCCGATTTCTCTTGCCACTACGGTAGCGAAAGTGCTTGATAGTTTGCTTAACAATCAACTGGATAAATACCTGAACATTAGCTATAACCAGTTTGGTTTCAGACCGAGACTCTCCACGGAGACAGCCATCTTGTGTGTGAAGCAAACTATCAAGTACTACACTGAAAGACGAACACCCGTTTATGCGTGTTTTCTCGATTTATCGAAGGCATTGGACCTGGTTAATTACGATATCCAGTGGCAAAAATTTAAAGATATATCTCTGCCTGCAGAACTCATCAGGATTTTTAAATTCTGGTACAATAACCAGGTGAATGTTGTGCGATGGTCGAGTGCATATTCAGAGCCGTACAGGTTGGAATGTGGGGTGAGGCAGGGGGGACTATCCTCACCCAAACTTTACAATCTCTATGTCAACGCACTGATAGCGGAGCTAAGCAGCACCCGCGTCGGCTGCCATATTGATGATGTATGTCTAAATAATATCAGTTACGCGGAAGACATGGTGCTGTTGAGTGCTTCTATATGTGTCTTTTCAAAATGGTTGGGCATCTGTGAAAAGTACGCTCACAACCACGGCTTGACTTATAACGTCAAGAAAAGTGAATGCATGGTCTTTCGGGCCAGAGGAAAATGTCCGACAACAATACCTACCATAAAACTAGCTTGAACGCCTCTGAAGAGGGCGGAACATTTTAAATACCTTGGACATATGTTGTCCTCTGATCTGAAGGACGATGCAGACATAGAGCGAGAACGCAGGACGTTGTCTGTAAGGGCGAAAATGATGGCCCGCAGGTTTGCTCGTTGTACCACTGAAGTGAAAACCACATTGTTCAAAGCATTTTGTACATCTTTCTACACGAGCAGCCTGTGGGTCACGTACACGCGCGGACAGTACAGCGCCTTGCGTGTGCAATATAATAATGCATTCTGAGTGCTGATGGGGCTGCCCCGATTCTGTAGCGTATCAGGGATGTTCGCCGAGTCACAAGTAGACTGTTTCTATTCTACTATGCGAAAACGGTGCACATCCCTGGTGCGCAGGGTTCGGGCTAGTTTCAGCGGCATCCTGGTGGCATTCGCGCAGAGGTTCGATTGTCAGTACCTGAACCATTGCTGTATGGTTCACTTACTGAGCAATCGAAACCAGTAATATGTGTATAATTTTATTTAATGTGTTTGTGGTATTTTTACGTGTTTTTTTGTTATAATTTAATTATGTGTAATGTGTGTGCTATGATCCATTGTTGGTCGAAATAAACGTTTATTATTATTATTTATACACGTCAGACAAACACGGATATACCGAAATGGATTTGAAAATAGCTTTTTACCGTGTTATTAGTGCCGTAGCGCCTAAGGTGCAAAGTGATGCTATACAACTCCAAAGACTCCGAGGGTTAAAAGGCCCCCACTCAACGTCGGCAGAGTCACAGTATAAATATGAACAGAACGGAAACAACCTACAGAGCCAGCCCGCGTCGCTGAGCCAGTAGTTTTAAATTCCCCAAATAATAACGATATTACCCAGCCTGTTCCTTGCTGCCCCCCGGATTGACGCCGCTAAGCCGAGGTCCGTATCCCGCAGGGGATGCCCCTAGCGAGCGGTCATTTAGTTTAACTTAGTTTGTAAGCCCTGGCTGGGGGCCTTAACTTCATTTGAGGCCACCACAGGATAGTCCGGTTAAGCAGTAACCAGCCTTAGTATGCTGAACAGCGACTGGTCTACGTCCAAAAAACAACTACCTACAAACGCTCGAAACGGCACACTCACACAAACATGCGCATCGACGAGACCCCTAAGCGGTTACCGCGGTTCTGTCAGTATTGAGTGCCGCGTCAAGACGAGTGGTCACGTATAAGTTTATCTCCGCGATCTGTTTAAAAATGCTGTTTACAAAGTTAAAGATCTATAGTTCTACAAGTTGTTGTGTGTTAATATTAAACTGTTTTCCGTGTTTTATACTACCGTCTTTTGCTGAGATTAACCGACATCATGAGATTACCTATATAAATTGTATTTTTAAGCTAGTTATTTAAATTCGATTGATTGATCACTACAGAACAAAAATATCTTTTAAAAAAAAAAAACAATATCAAAAACATTAAAAGTTACAACCATATTGCTTCAATGGAGCGTAGGTAATTATTTTACTAACGCGGCTTAGCTTCCGTACTGTTTATATTTATGCTGTGGCAGAGGCGGTCAAAAGCACAAAACTGATATTTCATGTCACCGGCTAGAGAACCCGGGTCTAGGGCCCCAGTCGCCAGGAGGAGTACTCACCGCCTCGTGCACGGCCACCTTAGATAGCGGCTCGTCACACACCTGCACGGACAACACAGGCTCGTGCTGACGCTTCAGCAGATCCCACAGCGTCAGCATCCCGTTCGACTGCGCCAGCAGCATCAGCGACAACCTGCACAGAACTGCGTTACTTAGTGTCCTCTCTTACCCCCTCCCCTCTCCCTCCGAGCCACTTGCGAGCTGCGCGCCTACCGGGTGGGGCTCCAGACACCGTCCGTGAGGCTGTAGCGCGCGGGCGGCGTCCAGAGGATGGCGGACTCGCGGCAATCCTCGCTCCACACGCGCGCCGTCCAGTCGCCCACCGTCAGAAAATTCTTTAGAAAGCCAGGGTTGCGGTGCAAAGCCCACACCGGCCCCAGGTGCGCTTCAATCTGAAATCACTTTAACATGATCTTCTCATACAATCCGCCACTACTACTACTTCTTCTCAGTCTCGCAGTCTGATGCAGTTAGTGACATAAAATTTGTGATTGTAGTAAAGTAAATATTACCAACTGTAACAAACTGCTTGATCGGAACTTTTTAGTCGTTTATTGTGGTAAAATTTTTTGTTTTGCTATTTTTCCTCAATGTTTATCAGCTACCCAACATCACCCTTAAATATGACCTCGCAGTTTTGTCCCTGTATTGTACGAAAACAGTTTATCGCCTTTGTCACCTTTTGGGCGATTTGAAATAAATCGATTCCACCTTGCGGTGCGTTATGGAGCCGATACTGCAATGGCAAAGCAAGTGCCCAAGTACGCCAGGTTTGCGGAGTCACCAGGGTTGCGGAATTTGTTCGAAAGAGTCACCGCGGCCCTGGAACGCAAAGGGCTTTAGAAGGAACACGGATGGGTTTTAGTCAGTAAGAGTCTGACACGCCCTTCCGCTACACCTAGAGCGGAAGAAGTCATTTGATGATATCCCATCCCTATAAAAAAAAAGTGCCCCAGTATATCTAACTACGTATTTCAAGAAACTTATGAAGAAACAAACGTACTTTGCCCGATATTTTGTCCGCAACAGTTTTCGCCTTGCGGTTTCCAGACAAGACCAATCCGTCCTCGGTGCCCACCATGAACCGTGTCGGAATGGTGGACTCAAACTCGAGCACGCTGACGCCCTTCGCGCGGGACTTGGACTGCGACTCGTTGGCCTTCACCATGTCGAGGCACAGCTCTT
>NDFZ01004305.1:29053-42904 GCA_002192655.3 Mamestra configurata
CCCAGATGAATGCGTTGACGGATGACTGCGTTTCCCTGTAGAAGTCCACCAGCAGGTAGGAGACCGCGAAGTGCTGGCTGCCGTCCGGCTTCCAGCAGATGGAGCTGATGGAGCGTTCGTTGTTCTCCGGGTCGTCGCGGTACACGTTCACAGTGCGGCACTCCCTCTGCTCTAGTTTTGGAAGCTCATCGAGCTCGGAGTAATACGTTTGGTACATGTCGATGGCGTTATTTTGCAAGACATAGTGCTCCAAGTCCTGAAACAAAGTGATAATAATAATAACACTTGTTGATAAAGAAAACAAACACACGTATATAATAGATATGGTAGTCCCAAACACCAATAATAACATACAGAACCTATCACAAAAAAAAAACATGAAGCACACAGAACCACAGAGGGAATCACCCGAGTTTGGAAAATGAATAGGGCCACAAAGTCAAAGTCAAAGCATTTATTTATTAAGATATAAGTACGTGTGGGTGAGGAACGACGAGCATGTTCTTATTGGAAACTTGGACATTTTAAATAAATTAAAATAATGTGTAACTACTAGATAAGGACAAACAATATACCCATTATTGCGTGCACTTGTAAATTTAATCATTTGAATTCAGTAATTTGCAAATATATTATCAGAACAGTCGAGGGTTAAGAACTAAGACACATACCGTATCTCGTAATGTAGGCAACATTGCGAGATAATAATTATGACATAATAATTCTGTCTGAGACTTGGTTGAATGGCTCTGTGCTGAGCGGCGAGCTGTTCGACGATAGGTACGTGGTATATAGAAGAGATAGAGAAACTTCATCGTTTTAGAGTGGTAAAGAAGGGGCTGGTGTTTTAATAGCCGTTAATAAACAAATCAAGTCTAAACGTATTAAGAATTGGGAAAGTGGCTGTGAAGACTTATGGGTAAGTATTGACTTGCCGATATCATCTACTGTTCGCCGAATGGTTCTCTGCGCAGTATACCTGCCTCCTTCTATACGCCGCCGCCGTTCTTCTCTGGAGTATGTACTATTTGGATAAATGTAATGCTGTTTTTGAACAATGTTCAGATTCAAGTGTTTTATTGTAGGCGACTTTAATTTGAGCAGCATTGATTGGACTTTAGTGGGAAGATCGGATAATAAACTTAGTTTGTCTAGAACTAGCGAAATATTAATTGATTTTACTCAAGTTAACAGACTAAGTCAGTTTAATTTAGTAGCAAACGACGCAGGTCGCATTCTGGACCTAGTTCTGTCAACACATTCTTTGTGTAGCGTGAGCAAAAGCATTAGTCCGATAAGTAATGTCGATAAACAGCATCCACCTCTCGATAAAGTGGTTTCCTTGAGTAGAGACGCCAATCTGCCATACAACAGTGACAGGATTAAACTTAAATTTCGTAAAGCGAATTATAAAACAGTTCGTAATTTTTTAAGTTTAATAATAAGTCGAATAAGTTTATTTTTCAAATCATTTTAGCTTAGATTACATGTCGAGGAGTCTCCATTTAGGCATAGAAGATGCCTGTAGTTGAAGGCTCCGCTCTTCTCTTACATTATAAACTTAAACTTATAGTTTTATAACAAAATAAACAAATAGAAAAAAAAAAACAAAAGGAAGAAAATTTAACATAAAAAATAAACACGATCAATTGTAGTTTAGTGTTTGTGTGTGTGTGTGTGTGGTGTGTGTGTGTGTATGTGTGGTGTGTGTGTGAGACTGGTGCTGAGTGTACATTTTCACATGTGTGTCTAAATAAGCGAAAATCATCACTTTACATTAGTTATTAAGTCACACGTTGCAAAAGCAATTCTGTATCATCATAATTTAAATTTTGTAACCATGTTTTTAACTTTTTTTTGCATTCAAATTTTTTTTTATCGTAAATATATATTACTTTATTGATTTTATTGTATAAAAAGGCTGAGCGTTTTTTATATTGTCTGCTGGCAAATTCTGTTTTAGTGGTGGGGACGTTTACTATGTGGTGTTTATTTCTTTTTGCTAGAATTTTAGGATCATATGGTATCTCTTTGTGCGTTTTGAGGATGATGTGAAGGATGTACAGTTTTCTCACTGACAGCAGATTACTTAATTTATAAAGCTTCTCAGTGGAGAACACTCTTTTTTTGAAATACATCACTTTAAGTATCGCTCTTTGAGCGCGTTCTAACTCTAGAAAACTAGATTTCGTTGCTCCACCCCATGCAGTTATACAATACACGATAACAGACTGGGCCAAAGCTACATAAATTTCATTTAGCAGATTTCTTTCCTTGTCATTATTATTTTTATTTGCAATTATTTTCCCTGGTACAATATATCTCAGCTCTTTAAAAATCCATATGAGTTTTCGTACCCTACTCATGACTTGTTCCAGTTGAGGATGCCATGAAAGACGTTGGTCAATAATCACTCCCAGATATTTTGTTTTGGTAACTTGTTGGATAGTAGGGCAATTGCAGCAACTTTCGTCTTTACTTGTGTCGCACGTGTGGATTCTTAAATTAAATTCTCTGTCTGATTGAACCTGATTATAAATATTAAAACAAATGAAGTTGGTTTTGCTAGTGTTCAGGGTGAGCAGATTATTTTTTAACCAAGTTGCAACAAGAGCAAGCCCTTCTTCAGCACTATTTTTAACATCGACCCATGTTTTTCCTGAGAAGTCGACAGCTGTATCATCAGCGTATGAGAATACTTTGGCATTATTAATTCTCATGTTACAGAGGTCATTAATATAGATCAAAAAAAGTGTAGGTCCAAGTACACTACCTTGTGGTACGCCGTATGATACATCTGCGTCCTCACCAACAATTTGCACAAGTTTCACCTTTTGTGTTCTACCAGAAAGATAATCCCTGAAAAGTGCCAGTGGTATTCCACGAACTCCAATAGCTTCTAGCTTGCGCAAAAGAATGGGGGTAGAGACGGTGTCAAACGCTTTTTTTAGATCAAGAAAGGCTGCCATACATTTATTTCCTTTATCGAGTTGTTCGGTTCAAGAGAGCTTAATGCTATAACAGCATCTTCAGTTGACTTTTTTTGCCTAAATCCAAATTGAGAAGATGACAGAATATTATATCTATTTAGATACTGCAGGAGGCGAGTATTTAACATTTTTTCTATAATTTTTGATATTGCAGTTAAAACGGAAATAGGTCGATAATTGTTAACATCGTCTCTATCACCACCCTTATACACAGGTGTAATAATAGATTTTTTTAATGGGGCTGGAAAAACACCTTTCTGGAAACAAAGATTGGCAAGGTGCGTGATTATTGGTACAACTTCGTTTTTAGCAAGTTTCAAGAAGCAAGTGGGTATATTGTCCCACCCGGGAGCACTGTCAGATCGTAAATTCATAAGCGTAGTACAAACTTCGGGTTGATCAGTTTCCAGAAGTACCATTGAGCTTATGTGTGATGGAAATTCATTTATAAGTTCACTAACTAAGTTAGTATTAGATGCTATGTTTTGGGCCAGATCTCTGCCTATACTTGCAAAATATTTATTTATAAAGTTTGGGGATTCTGAGTTCTCTTTTCGTGATTTATTAGTGTAAGTGATATTTTTTATATTTTTCCAAAGGAGTCTGTTGTTTTTGATAGCGTTAGTAATTTGTTCCCTATTATATTTTCTTTTAAACTTTTTAATGAGCTTATTGCAATAGCTTCTATACCGTGTGTATGTCATTTTGGCAATTTCATTGTGAGGATCATTCCGTGTCTTTTTCTGTAACGCATTACGATTCCGTATACATCTCAGAATACCCTGCGTAATCCAGGGTTTTAATAAAGGTTTACTATTGGTATGGTAACAGTGCGTGTATTTGCAGACAAAGACTCAGTTATTTTTCCTATTAAAGAGTTTTTAACTACACTTGGGTCATCAATAAATAGAAGTTCAGGTAAATTTTTATTCTGCAAATAAAGGAGAGCACTGTTAAAGTCTATAGTTGTTTTTATTTTATCTGGAGTGATTTTGTCTTTTGTTTTTGATAAAGAAAGAAAGGTGGTATAGTGGTCTGTGGTGGTAGTGCGTAAGATAGCTATAAATGCAGATACTTTTTTCGGATTAATTTTTAACATAAAATGATCAAGACAATTCATCTCTCTTGTAGGTGATGTATGCCCGGCCAGAATTCCGTGAGACGATAACATAGTTAGGTAATTTACTCTATTTTTGTGTTCGTAGTATTGTTCAGTTTCCCTGAGTCTTAAGTTAATATTTATATCCCCTGTGATCACAATGTTTCTTTTTTGTACGTTTAGTGATTGCTAATGTAAACTTAAAGAGTCAATAAAATTATCTGCGTTTAAATTTGCAGGGGACCTATATACACCAAAGACAATATTATTTAGTATCTCGATTTGAAGACAAGATGCGTGTAAGAGCTTAACTTCCGTAACTTTATGTTTTAAAGTTTTTTTTACATACGCAACGACTCCGTCATGTTTATTTGAAAGATTTGTGGTATAGTAGCAATTGTAATTGTCAAGTTGTGGTACAGGTTTATTTAAATTAAGTTGGCATTCCGTTAATATGATGGTGTCAGTTTCAAATTTAAGACTAGACAATGTAAGTAAAAAGTCGTCCAAATTGCAGCAAATGCCTCTAATGTTCTGGGAAATGATAGTAAAATCATTTTTGTGTATTATGATATGTTTATCAAGATCTGTACAATCGCATGTGATTGATTTAGCTAGCTGTATGTTGTCTATTTCTTGTAGTGTTTGTAATGATTCACACGCGGTAGCCATTTTTTAAATCATAAGTAATAATGTGTGTAGTGTGTAAGTATGATGTTTGTATTTTTCCTGATTGTGTTTATGTTTGTTTGGGTATTTATTCTAGAAGTATGTTTATTGTAGAAGTGTGGTCTAAAGTGATTCATGGAATTACGTGAATTTTTTTGATTTTTGGAGGCGAGTGATCGTTCGAATGTGGTACAATTTTAAAAAGCTAAAAATTTAACTAGAATTATATAAAACAAAATTTTAAAAAAGTAAAAGTGCTGACAGTCATGCCTTATTCTTAATGCTGACGAGATCGTGCTCTGATTTGATCTGTACGCGTACGTTATCATTGAGACGTAGAAAAACTGCTCCACGAAAAATCCAGCATGTGTAGCCATTTGTTTTAGCAAATTCACGGGCCTGAGTGAATAATTTGGCAGTCTTTTTTGTGACACTCTCAGACACATAGATGGGCTTCCTTTCTCCTTTGAAGCTAAAATGTCCAGTATGTAGCTTATCACTTAATTCTTTATCTTTGTTGAATTTTTTTGTACCTGTTAGTACCTTTTCTTTCCTGAGTACCGTAGAAAACTCGGCAATTATGGTACCTGTGCCATTCGATTTTTCATGTGGCTTTATTCTATAGATGTCTTTGATATCAGTGTCCCTGATCTCAGCTTCAACTATCTTGCCCAGCTCTGACATAAAATTGGTAAGTTCCTCTTTCCCTTCAAATTTATTCTGACCGGAGGTCAGTTTTGGAACATTTCGAATTTCAATTGTTGTTGAGCAGGTTTTCCTTTCCAAATAATCCACTCTTTGCTCCAACGCAATAATCCGTTTTCTGTCCTCCTTCTTCTCACTCTGTAGCAACTCAATCTGGTTCAGAGCTACGTCATACTTTTCTGATAAGAAACTGATACTTTCCTTAATCTCTTCGCTCTGTTTCTGTAAGGTCGCTTGCAACTCCCTGAAACGCAGTTCTTGTTCAGCTGCCTGAGAACTGAATAGTGTACGCATTTCTTGCATGACATTACCCATATCTGTAGCATTCGCAATTTTAATTTGAGGAGGCGATCTCAAAGCTCGTCTTTTATACGTCCTATGGGAGACATTTTCATATTCATCTGTATGTTCATCCAGATCTGGTTCAGACTCATACTGCAACACAGTAACACTCTCCTTTAGGAGATTTTCTTTCACTTTTTGTGCTGCTGCTGGTGGGCTACTGCTGCTGAACTGACATGACTGGCTCAGTTGGGAAATCCAAGGAGTTAACAACTACAAGCTCCGGAATGTAGAGCCACCTGCGTAAAACGGAGTTGGTTGTTGTTAAAGTTCCTGATTTAGCAGGTTACTGGAACGCCACCTATAGATGACAAACGATGGCTGACATTGACAGATGACTTTGACGTATGACACTGACGGAATGCAATGGCGTTGAAAGGTGACAAGGACAGAGAACACTCACACTTTGCTGTCTCCGATACACGCGCGCGTAGTGGTGATGGTTGAAGTCCGTATCTATATGTGTGAGTCGTTTATCGCTCACCGCGTCGCACGTTCACCGCCGCCTGTTTCTGCGCTCCTGGTACTTCCACTGAATTGTTTATATTTTATCTTTGAATTAAAATACCTTTATTTAATTATTTTCTTTGCGCTGATTACACGTCCGCACTGTTTAGAATCCGAGGAGGAGAGGAGTTTTTAAAACAAGTAGATTGGGTTAAATTATTTGAGGGTAGCGATAGTGTGAATGAGATGTTGGATGTTTTTTACGAGACGCTTAACGATGCTATACATCAGTTTATTCCCTCACGGGTTCCCAAAGAAACGTAAATATCCTCAGTGGTTTAACCATAAACTTATAAAAATGTTAAATTTTAAAAATAATATTAGAAGGCGATACAATAAATATAAAAACCCAATGGATTTGATTGGGTTAAAATAAATTAGTATGCGTTGCGATGGATTGGCCATTTCTTGTTACAACGTTTATATTGAAGATCTTGAAAATTAACTAAAAAATAAACCTAAGTTATTTTGGACGCACGTAAAAAATAAACGAAGAGGGTCTAGTACCTACCCTATGACCATGAAAAATGGATCAATGTCCACATCTGATGATACAGTAATATGTGAGATGTTCGCTACCAACTTTTGGTCTGTTTATAGCCCCGAACAAGAATTGAGCAAGGAAATTGATACTGAAATATAAGTAAAATCTTACAAAAATAGTAGTTTATGTTTAACAAGACCAACAATTAGTAGTGAGACATTACTTAAAATACTTAAAAGTTTAGACATTAACAAAGGAGCTGAACCTGATGGCATACCGCCGATTTTTATTACGTATTGTGCGGAGGAGTTGATGTGCCCACTTATGCTTATTTACAACAAATCCTTATCTTCTGGCGTATTCTCTCTAAAATGAAAAATGGCTAAGGTGGTGCCTATACATAAATCAGATAGTAACGATGACATGACTAACAATAGGCCCATCTCAATTCTTTCAACGTTTGATAAAGTGTTTGAGTCACTGCTCTGCCCCTATTTCCAAAGCCATCTAAAATTATTCATTAGTGATCATCAGCACGGTTTTGTTGGATCACGATCAACAAGTTCTAATCTGGTCTCTTTCACGGAGCTTTTGATTGAAGCTGTTGACTCTGATCACCAAACTGACGTCATTTATACCGACTTCAGCAAGGCCTTTGATAAAGTTTCCCACAAAATCTTGTCTGCTAAGTTGCATGCTTATGGTATCACTGGTGGCTTGCTTGATTGGGTGATTCATACGTGGGAGGTAGATCTTTTTTGTTGTGGTTATCAATCTAACGTATATAATATCTCATCTGGAGTCCCACAAGGCTCTCATCTTGGCTCAATTTTATTCAACTATTTTATTAACGACATTCCCAACTGTCTACGGCACTCTAAAAATTTTATATATGCGGACGATTTGAAGTTTCTTAGAATTGTTGAATCTAACGGAGACGCCTCACTCTTACAGATGGACCTTAAGTCTTATTGAATGGTGTAAAAGTAATGAAATGTATTTGAATTCGAAGAAATGCTACCACGTTAAGTATACAAGAAAGAATAATCCCATAAAGACCGTGTATTACATAAATGAGGACAAAGTTAATGAAGTGGAGACAATACGTGACCTTGGAGTTCTGTATGATCAAAACCTAACCTTTTTTTTTTTATGTCGTATATAACTTATTCAAAGATCTCTCAAGACGCTAAGTTGACACTTCGCGTGACCCAAGGGCTGGCTTTTACATTTTTTTTTTTTTTTTGATGTCGGGGGGAAATCCTCATGGAAATCCTCCACCCTGGGGCGGGTGGAGGGGTCTGTCAGAATCTTACTGACTAAAACCACCCCGGTGTTCCATCTCCCACCTATGCCGGGGATCGCGGGAACGTATGCGAACCTAACCTTTGCACCACACTTAGATAACATTTCTAAAAAAGCATCCAGGATGATGGGTTTTGTCATAAGACAATGTAAAGGTTTTCGTCAAATTAAAACTAAAATCTTACTTTATCAAAATTTTGTACGTAGCATATTGGAGTATTGCAGTGTGGTGTGGCGGCCACACTACGCTACAAATAGTCTGCGTTTAGAACGAGTCCAAAAACGCTTCGTTTGGCATCTGGCCTTTTCTGTGGGAATTACTAAAAAAGTGCGTTCTTACAAGAAGAGATTGAAATTCTTCAACATGCACACCTTGGAAGAACGTAGATGTTTGAACGACGCAATGTTTGCTAGCAAAATCTTGAAGGGAAATATCGACTCGACGCCGCTGCTCGCACTCATTAGCCTTCGTGCTCCGTCGAGGATTCCGCGCAAACCTATTACTCCGCTTTTTCGTCCAATGAGAAGAACGGTGTTGGGATCTAACTCTCCATGTGCTAGGTTTTGTAGGGTTTTGAATAGTTGTAGTGATATGGTTGATTTGCACTTTGATTCTCTCAATAAGCAAACATTTGAATTTCTGAACTGTTTAACAGATTTGTTGTAAATGTTTTTGGATTACTTGTACGGAACTTTTTGAGAAAATTATAATAATGCGTTCAATATTTAGCATACATTACTAACATAGAGTTATATTACTTATGAAATATGTAGCTTACAACTAACATAATAACTTAATATTGTTTTTGTTCACGTGGTGTTTACCTTTAAGTAATTGTTGCACTGTGTAAAATTTAAACGAATGTTTTATTTTTATTGGTAAATTAGTGTAAACAATTTGTTGGTAGACCTAATAAATAAAATAAATAAATTTCAAATAAACCATTATCAGGTACTTTTGAATTGTCAAAGTCAGTCCGTCAAAAACATGAAGCTATTTGCACGTTCCAAAGCGTAATCTCTATGGAGAAGAATGCGCAAGAAACTCCACGGACACTCTTTTAAATCATTTTATTTTTACAAAATCCTGGTTACATTTACCTTGTTGTTTGTTTATATGAGAACAATGTAAAGAAAGAAAAAACAATGTATAGTATTAAATATTAAAATGAGCCAGTGGCAACTAAGGGATTAGCAGTCTCTACGGACGGCGCCCGTTCACGAACATGACGCGTGCATCAGCAGCATTCAGCTCAACCATTTTGAAGGGAACTGAATTATCCGATACACGCGCCACCATCAGCGAGACATTGAAGTGAGCATGACACACCCTCAATTCAAACAAGGAAACTATCTATTAACACAATTGTCCCCATAGTAATATCAACAACAGGTGTTATTCCAAAGCAAATATTCAATAGTTTTAACGTCCTCAATCTATCGAAATACACACATCTTACACTACAAAAAGCCGCCATATTGAAGACTTGACTGTGAAGTAAGGATTTTTTTGCAACTGGATTTAGGAAAACATACAATTTATGTATGACAGACCATAATACTGCACAGGTCGTAGAATTTAGGCCTCAAAATGATAATATTACCAGGCACTATTTTATGACAAAAATGATATGAGTAAAGAAAATATTAATAATTTGTTTACTAATGATGCTTTTATTGTTTTTCATGACTTACTGTCTTTTTTTACAGACTACGCTTTCCTGTTATTACGGTAAAAAGTTATTATAAAACGAACAAACTTAAATGGATCACAAAACGGCTTCAAGAAAGTTGCAGAACGAAAAGAAATTTAAGATATAAATATTATAGTAACAGAACCAAAGAAAATAAATCTACCTTCAAGGCAAATACTAACCTGCTAAAAAAATGCATTAATAACTTACAATCGTCATGTAACCCAAAGCACATTGCGTATTCTAAAAATAAATGTAAAGTCATATGGGACGTTGTTAAACGTAACATGGGTAACCCAACAGCACGTAAATATATCAACAAGATTACTGACAACAACTTCTGGAGCTGACATTGCTAACATATTCAACAATTTCTTCATAGACGTAGTTGAAAATATTTTTAATTTTGATGGGAAGACATCATCTTCAATACATTTATTAAATATATAACACAGTACTGGCGCTATTATTTCCACCACCACCTTAATTATTTTAGTACATATTCCATCATACCCTACACTATTTATGTTTTTTTAATGATTTTATTATTTAAACAATACTCCCTGGGGTACACGGGCTCATAAAGATCGAGTTATAATGATTATATATAATGGAGAAAGAACCTCCGTGGTGCTTTTAAAAAGTGTGACGTCACCTTAGCTGACGTCACAAATATCTCTCTCGGAGATTCTCGTAGAGTTCTCGTAGATTCTCGTAGGGTTAATAGTCATAGTTAAGGTCATAGTCATTTATTCATAAACAAGTTCAAGTTCTCGTAGAGTCTCGAAGGTTTGTTAATGGTTCTCGTCAGGTTATTTGGAAATATTGAATTGAGTTGCTTAGCCTTTATACTGATGGATCATCTTCTATCTGCAGGTCATAGCTATATTTGTAGGTTTTCTTGCGAGGTCGATGGAATGGGCTCGGTATGTTCTGCTGCAGGATCTCAGTGAGCAGGTGATGCGTTTTCCTCCGATACGGTCAACTGATCACCAGGTTGAGGTGCACGGCTCAGCTGTTCATGGCAACCTTGCATGGTCGTCCTTTGCCGACAACTGTCTTGACTAAATATCGGTATTCTATAGGCTTCATATGGCTCGCTGAATTTAAGGACTAGTGAGGTTTAGTTGCGGGGATTATTCTTAATCAACACGTAGACTCCTCTTTGAAAATGATGGATCTTGGCCTAACGTAGGTTGAAGGTCATCTGTCCTGTTCGCTAAAACGAATCTTTTCCTGTTGTACCTTTTTTATTTTATTTTTTTATTTACTGTGGGTTTGCTCTTGACTCTAGTCTAGGTCATAGACGACAGAGACAATGTCGACGATGGAGCGAGCTTACCCAGAAGAAGCCTGTTCACTCTAATTTTGAAGAGATTGGGGTTGTATGCGTTCGGATACACACCTACCTGTACCTGCTGAGTAAGCGCTTTAATATCAATGGTTTCGTTGTCAACATCCACCAGATTGAGAAGCTCAGGAGGTACGCAGTGCTACCGTTGTGTAATAAGTGTCAGTGGAGCAACACCGGTGGCCCGATAAGTTGCACAATTCATTGACAGTTGAAGTTCCTCATATTCAGTGTGCCACTGCTCTGTTTCGAAGTTTTTGATCATTACCAATACATTCTTGAGGGTTGCAATAACCTTTTCCACTTGCCACTTCGCTCGACTGACTCCTGGAGCAATAGCGTGGATATATTTTCCGATTTGGTCGTAGTTCATCGTCCCGTTGCTATTCAATTTTGAGCCAGTTCAAGTCTCTTGTCGTGAAATTAACTGCAAACTCAGTTGGGTTTCTCCTGAAAAAGTCAGCATGTTGAAGACCTTTATGATACTCAACTTCGAAGTTATAATTTTGCAGGAACGCCCACCAGCGATGAATCCTTGGCAGGAGATCCTTTTAATGATTCCCTTTAATGCATTGCAGTCCGTAATCACAGTGAATTTTCGCCCGTACAGATACTAGCGAAAGTCTTTGATAGCCCGTACCACTGCCAGTGTCTCCAACTCGTAGGAGTGGTAGTGACTTTCAGCCTCTGTGATTCTCATGCTCATAAAAGCAACTGCATGTTGGCGTCCATCAATCACCTGTGCAAGTACTGCACTACATCCAAGGCTGCTTGCATCAGTGTATAGTTTTATGGGTGCTTCTTTTTGGAATGATGTAAGTACTGGAGCGGATATGAGGCATTCGATGATTGTGTTACATGCTTTCTCGTGCTTGTCTGACCATGTCCATTTTGCCCCTTGTTTCGTCAGTTCTTACAAAGGTACCATTACACGAGACAAGTCAGGAATGTATTTCTTGAAGTAACCTGGCAGGCCATTAAACTGCCTGATCTGCTTGACAGTTTTGGGTACTGGAGCTTTGATGAGATCCTCTACTTTTCGTGGACTTGGTCGTACTTGTCCATCAGAAACTACGTTTCTAAGATATTCAATGGACCGTTCTTCAAACTGCACTTGTTTGCGTTGATAGAAAATCCAGAGTCTTGAAGTGCTATGAGGATTCGTTGCAAATGTGAGATTCCCTCAGGGAAATCTGCACATTTGTTTAACGCGTTATTTACCTAGATTTGTGCAGCTGTTCCCAGCAATGATGTTAGAGCTCTGTTGATGCAATGCTGGTAGACTAAACAAGCATTGCTCAAACCAAACGGCATGGTGAGGTATTTGTATAGTCCATCCGGCGTGCCGAAGGCAGTCTTCTCTTCGAAGGTCTCACCAATAGGAATCTGGTGGAAACCAGCCGCAACGTCAAGATTTGTGTAGAAACGACCATTTGCCAACTGGTCAATCTGTTCGGAAATCAATGGGAGTGGAAAATGATCACGCAGAGTATTCGAGTTAAGTTCTTGAAAGTCCACGCTAAGTCGCTCATCACCATTCTTCTTCTTGAGTCATTCGATGGGGCCTGAGTAGGGAGATTTGCTCTCACGAATGATGTTATGTTCGAGAAGTTCTTTTGATTATGGTGCAAACTTTCTCTCGTTCCACTGGGCTGAGTCAGTCCAAGTTGAAGTGAGAAAAACTCGTACTCACATGATTGATGAGTGTTCTGTGGACTAACTTCGTCCTGTTGGATGTGGTTATCACACTTAGATTAGTGTCATGATTCAGGTTCAAACCCACTAAAATGTCTGTTGACATTTCATACTCGGGCAATCTCTGCCTCCACAGCGTGTTCGTCTCTCAGTTTATCTTTGGTAACTCTCCTCCATAGGATCCAAGCTCGTGACAAGAATTTCGAGATATCTTTTGTCGAGTTGTAAACATGTTCCCTGAAAATGATAATGCCCCGGAGTATCTTTCCGGTTCGAACGTGGTAATGAGGTTTTTCTTCAAATCTTCCCACGTAGTAGTAGTCACAATACAATTATCAATCCACATTTTTGCATGCCCCTTTAACAGGCTGCAGACTTTCATGCGGATATCAAAATTATCCAGCTGGGTACGCTTCGATCGCTTGATCGATATGCTGGCACCATTCTAGTACTACGTCGTGGGTGACTGGATCGAATAATGGTAAAAAGACGACCTTGATCCTTATTTTTGCTTCGGTAGGTGGAGCACATAAGCGCTCCGACATCTTTTACATCATTTGCATCAGGAATTGTGGTCGTACCCGCCCTTCTTCATTCTATGAGGAGGATACGCGGCCTTAATTGCAGAACAGCTTCCAATGGTGTATTCTATGGTGTACCTCTGCTGGGTGATGATTGGTTCCGGTTGATCAGGTGGTGAACGAGTTGATGCGGAAGCGTTTTGGGTATGGGGCTTCTTGGAATCCCAGTTCTGATAACGGAGAAAGAACCTCCGTGGTGCTTTTGAAAAGTGAAGACACTTAGCTGACGTTACAAATGTCATCATGATCACTCATTTTTGGTTTTTCAAAAGAAAACTTCACAACTTGTTTCAAACTTCGTTTGTTCAACGAACAGCGTAACGACGTCACAAAAAGGTCCGTACTGTTCAGCGGCTTAAGCGTGAATGCTCGAACACTCGGTGGAAGTTGCCGGCAGGGGACGTGGCGAGCGGTCAAAGGGGTAGCCTG
>NDFZ01004305.1:50439-67105 GCA_002192655.3 Mamestra configurata
TGCGCCAGTTCTCTTTAGCCATGGACAACGGGGTGAGTCCCTTGTCCACTGCGACCACATCTCGGTGCATACCCACATCGGCTTTGAGAAAATATTCTCTGAGATTGCACATCTCGCGGTTGGGGAGAGTCTTAGCATTTAAAAAGCCTCGACCTCCACACTTCCGTGGGATTTACAGTCTCATCACCAACGATCGTGGGTGATGCATCCGGTTTGCGGTCAGCAGTGTACGGACCCTTCTATCCAGGGCGTCGAGTTCGGTTTGAGTCCATTTGAGTATGCCGAAAGTGTACATTAATACCGGCATAACCCAACCATTGAAGGCACGCACCTTATTTCCGCCCGACAAAAGGCTGTTTAAAACCTTTTTCAGGCGGCCAAAGAAGCGCTCCCTCAGCGATTGCTTCATGTCAGTACCGTTAATGCCCAACGCTTCCGACATACCCAAATACTTGTAGGTTTCGGTTGAGCTGAGGGATCTAACCTGTATGGAATCCGAGAGTTGAATTCCCTCAGATTCTATAATCTCCCCTTTCTTTACATGCATGACTGCACATTTGTCCACACCAAATTCCATCCTGATGGCACTACTGAAGGTTTCAGTTACCTTTAGTAGCTCCATCAGTCGCAAATTGTTGGGGGCAAAGAGTTTCAGATCATCCATGTAAAAAAGGTGAGATTTGGCCTGAGCACCTCTTCTCAACCGATAGCCCTAGGCCTGAATCCTCCAGCAGTATGCTTAGAGGATTCAGAGCTAAGCAAAACCAAAGTGGACTCAAACTGTCGCCCTGAAATATTCCCCGTTTAATCCATACAGGCTCATCACTCCCTTGGATCGGTCGACATCCTGGATAGCGAAGGACTGTTTTCCATTGCCTCACACATGACTCAAGGAAGGTGCGTAGAGTTGCGTATATTTTGTACAACTCCAACACCTTCATGAGCCATGTATGTGGCACAGAATCATAGGCCTTCTTGTAATCTATCCAACATGTCGACAGATCCTTGCGGGATCGACGAACCTGTTGGCTTATGGCCATGTCTATGAGGAGTAGCTCCTTAGTGCCGCGGGACCCCTTCCTACATCCATTCTGAGAGGCGGACATAATTGAGTTACTCTCAATGTGCTCATTAATTTTCGCTCTCAGGATGGATGTAAGAAGTTTATAGACCGTCGATAAACAAGTAATCGGTCTATAATTCTTGGGTTCCGTGGGACTACCTGTCTTATGGAGCAAGTGGGTAACGCCAGTTGTTAGAAACTGTGGTAGCGACCCAGAATCTAAGGATGACTGGAATTGAGATGCCAGGAGCGCGTGTGAGCTGCTATACCACTTAAGCCAGAAGTTGTGCAGTCCGTCCGGTCCAGGAGATTTCCAATTCGGTAACGGACGGACTGCTTTGGCTACATCCAATGTTGTTATGGTAATTTTTTCCATTTGTGGTATAGCTTCGCACACGCGCTCGACATCGCGCATCCAGCCACCTTCAGCGTGACAGATGGGCACCGACCAGATGCTGCGCCAGAATATACTCGTGGCGACATCATCCGGGCGGCACACGTCTGTCACACTTTGTTCAGGTCGCTCCCAAGCTCTGTATACCCACCTCTCATCGCTCTGGAACATGCGATTCTGCGAGTATCGATCAACCCGCCGCTTGTACCGCCGAATACGGCTTGCCCATGCACAAACTTTCTGCTTCAGGAAGTCAATGCGCTCTGTGACACGGGACGTGAAATCTCGAGGGCTGATTTCAGTCCCCGAAAACGCCCGCCTCACAAAGCGCATCACACGTGGTCGTGTATTGCCCTCCCTGAAGCAGTATAGTTTGCCGATGAGTGCCCTAGTCTCATCGATACGCCGCTCGATCCTGCGCTGCCAGGCTGGTGCAGCTGGCTTTGGTCGTATAGCTTCGTCACACCCAGGAAACTTTACGTTTGCTATACGACATGCCGCAACAGCCCCGCAATACAGGATTGAGTGCGTATCAACGAGGCTCTCGCTGCTTTCGAAGATGTTTTGCAGCAGCGAGTCCAAAGCACACACCAGCGCCCTATTCTTTTTGTGCATAGGCAACCGTGGTAATCGGGGCCGAAGTTCGGTCGGAGTTGATCTATACTCACGAAGCGCATCCTCCAGCGCGCTCCTCAGTCGATCGTTGCACTGGCTACTTACCGTGACAACCCTATCATCTACCTCATCGCTAACATTATTGGGCCGCGGTGTGATCCTACCATTAACTGGTGCATGTACCGCGGTCTGTGTCGGGGTCGAGATGATAAGGTTGTTCAGTACCTCTGAGCGCAGCCTATCAAGTGCGGCATCGTCCAACCTGTGATTACGTTGAATGACCCGCACCTGATCCGACAATCGTTGGGCCGAGACGTTAACAGTTGGTTCCAGGTCCTGAAACAGAGACAGCATTCTGACACGGTACGCAGTGAGGTTAGTTCCCCCCTCTGTAGACCCATAGTATGCGCGCATGACGTTTTCATTCATGGACTGCGTCCATCTCATGCGCTGCACACAACCACCGGTAGCGGGGACCCGGCTCGGAGCCGGTTGGCCCCTAGGTCCCAAGCCCCTCGGTGGCCGGCCTCTCCCTTGCCGACGTACAGGTGTTGGCGACGTCGGCGGGGAGAAATACTCGTCGCTCGTGCTCGACGCAACTGCAACCGCCGGTGACAATGGTGATCCGATGTCCGGCGGCGGCGGCTTGCGCGTTGTAAAGCTGCTCTCGTTAGCATAGTTCAAGCATTATTTCATTCCTTTCATATTTTCGTTGGTGTGATTTAATTGTGACAGATGTCATAATATGTCGGTCGTATAATAGTTTTCTTTTTCTTCTTGCATATTGTTTGCTTTCTGGATTTGTTTAGGTTCTATTGCTTATTTTACTGGTTCTTGGAATTTCTTTTGCAAAATTGTGGATGTGTGAGACCGAAAAGTATTTTAAAAAAATGAAATTACGATAACGAAAAACAAAGCTTGATCTGACAGCCAGAGTTGCCAGCTTATTATTTATTATTATTATTGAGTTGAAATTAAAACTATATACTTGAAGCTGTGAAAAAAACAATTTTCTAAGTTAATGTAAAAAAAAAGATACGGCCGTTTATGCTCCGATTATTGCGCAGTTTTTGACGCTCACGGAATCAAGGGTACTTTCCGTTGACCTAGAGTCATGAAATTTGGCAAGAAAATACATCTTACAGTACAAATACAGGACAAAGAACGAAAAATGGGAATTTGTTGTTTTATCACATAATTATTTTGTTTTTGTTACATACTTACATTTTCGGTTGAAGAATAAAATTGAGCGTGACGAACATTGATGTATCCGTAGGTAATGTATACTCGGAAAAATCAAGACTCGACCGGAACCCTCGGTGCGCGAGTCTGAATCGCACTTGTTCGGTTTTTTTAATTATTTTATCCTTTTCATGTTCGACGATACTACTCTCCGCCTCGCTGCCTGCCTGCGTCTTGGCGGTCCTTGCTGTTCTCCTCATCGCTGCCACTGAGGGCGAAGTTGTCAATAGCCTCGGACACCACAGCCTGTCATGCAGCCGTAGCTCGGGCCGCATAGCGCTACACGCGAATCTTAACGACATCATCCGACGAGCTCTTGTCACCGTCGGCGTTCCGGCTGTGTTAGAACCCAATGGCCTGGCACGCGACGATGGCAAGAGACCGGACGGCATGTCGTTATTTCCATGGAAGATGGGTAGGCCATTAGTGTGGGACGCTACTTGTGTCGATACTCTTGCGCCATCCCATCTTCCTAGCTCTTCGTGCTGTGCTGGTGCTGCCGCTGCGGCGGCAGAGAATCTCAAGCGGCGGAAATATTATAAACTTGTTGGTAGTTATATTTTCGAGACGTTTGGGGTTGAAACACTCGGCTCTTGGGGTCCGAGTGCACATAACTTATTCAAAGATCTCTCAAGACGCTAAGTTGACACTTCGCGTGACCCAAGGGCTGGCTTTTACTTTTTTTTTTTGATGTCGGGGGGAAATCCTCATGGAAATCCTCCACCCTGGGGCGGGTGGAGGGGTCTGTCAGACTCTTACTGACTAAAACCACCCCGGTGTTCCATCTTCCACCTACGCCGGGGATCGCGGGAACGTATGCGACTTCCGCAATCCCCGGCTGGTGCCGGCCCGCAACTGCGGGCCACCTCGCGTCGGCGAGGGGAGTGAGGTGTTTGACTCCCCTCGCTACGTCAAAGAGGGGCGCACGGGAACACCACGCACCGCCACCTCGGGTGGTCAAAGAATAAGCATTACCGTACAACGTGGCAACGCCGCCAGTCCTTTGGGTACACTTCTAGTCGACAGTGATGCGGAAGAATTTTTTGACGCCATTAATTAAGTTAGGAGTTTTGATTTTTATTTCTAGTATATATAGTTAGTTAAGTATTTATAAAAAAGTTCCAAATAAATAAAATATTATCGTATTTTATCCTTTTTCAATTATGTTATAACCGCCGCGCGCCGTGGGTTTTTTCAAAACTCGCGGAGAGAGAGAGAGAGAGCAGAAACGTGTCGAAGTATTTCCGGTGCTGGAAATGTGAGCGGTAAAGATTCACAAGTACCAGGAGATCATAAATATTTCGAAGTTAATGAGAACAATGAAAGCCAGATATAAGATTTTCGCAATAAAAAGGGTAATTTATATAACTATAATTTGATGTCATTTACACGAATAAAAATCATTAGAGTACTAAGAGCTTTCTGAGAAGTGAGTTAATAAAGCCGGAAAGTTGATAAGAAACAAGGATTTTTAATTTAGGCAGCAAAACGAGGAATCTCTGTACCGAATTTAATGAAGGAACACCAGAGAACAACGATGACCTATTCGGAAGCGACATAAAATGGAAATGGCCTTTTTATAGGATAAAACCATGGCTTAGGGGTAGGGGTAACCTTGGACTGAATAGCGTGATAATAGGCGCCTTTATGTTTACTCGATTCTTGCCACTGCACCTGCCATGAAGACGGCAAGCTCTTTTTTGGGAGGGTTAGCAAATCATAGCCCTGGCTATGGAAGTGTTTAAAGTCAACCGATTGGGACGTAACTAACTGCTTCTTTAGCGAGCGCATCAGCATATTTATTTCCTCGAATCACAATGGCTTGGAATCCAAACTTCGGGAAGGAAATCATAATGTCAGTCTTTCCGGGGCTGGAATTGTGAGCGGTAAAGATTCACAAGTACCAGGAGATCATAAACATGTCGAACGAAGTCTTTTTTGGGCTGGAATTTTGAGTGCTAAAGACTCAAAAGTATCAGGAGACCAGAATCAAGTCGAATTGACAAGATTATTATAGATTTAAACTGCGACATACCGAACATAATAAGGTAACTTCTACTTATAATCAGCAAAAAAACATATACACCTATTAAGAACCTGATCCTTTTTAGCTTCCAAATTTTATTTTTTTGCTGTGGAGCCAGTTCTAATGTCCACAAAGACGTCGCGGGCTAAGAAGCTAGTTCATATAAGTCCATACCTGAAGCAGATATATTTAATGACCGTAAGATGAAGTTTAAATCGACAATCTTGGCCACACACCAATGAAACGAAGTCAAAATTATCTCTTTGCTCTCTCCTTTACTGTTTTAAACTTTTTATTCTTTGTCTTAATTGATTGTACACCTAGACTTCAGTTAGCAACTAAGCGGTGATCTGGCGTCTTTGTTGTCAATGTTGTGTTTACCTGTAACTGGCATATCTATTAGAATATTACCGAATGATTTAGTATTTGTATGTGTAATTATGTATGTATGTACTGTGGGTGAACCTTTAAGTAAATAAATAAACCTTTCATTCCTGGACTCATAAATAGTTCTAAAAATCTTTCTCTTCAGGTAATGTGGTGCATGCTCACCAAAGAGTTCTTCATCACGCAATTTATGTAAACATCATCCTTTTCCATTCTGCGGCGGTATCTCTGCGTGGCTTCGGGGTCATTCACGTTCACGTCGTTTGGCCAGCCGCCTTCTGCGTGGTTTGCGCCGGACTCGGTGTACTCCACCCTGCAAACAAGCCCCAAGTAGAGGTGCGTGTTGTGCGAGTGGTGCGTGCGGTGTTCACTGGGAGACGCAGGCCGCGCGCTGTGCGACGCGTGCTGTGTGCGAGTGTCATGTACCGCTCGGTGTTGACGTCGTGCTGAGAGAAGTGCGGCGCGTTCTGCGTGGGCTGATGCACGGGGTTGCGCAGGATATACTTCTTGGCCTCCAGCTCGTCCGGCGCCACGCTGTCCAGCAGCTGCGGTGACTGCATGCAGTACAGCGGTTGCTTGCCCATCGCGTTGCGCTGCACCGCGTACAAGTAATGCAGCTCCATGATTGTAATTACAAAACAATGTAAAATAAAGTTCAGTTCAAAAAGTAAAAATCCACAATAAAATGAAACTACATAATTATAACTCAACAACAAACGAAGGTGATTGATAGAAGTTCACGGTTTTTTTTTCAGACACCAGCCAGCATTGGTGCACACCTACCCACATAAACTCATGCCTCATACAGGATGATTGGTAATTAAGTGCGGTCCTTGAAATGGGGTATACGAGAGCTGATTTGCAACGATTTTGACCCTGAAAGCTTGGGGTCCATATTGGATGGTTTACGAATAATCGAAGATAAGATTTTTTAGAAATTTTCTGCCTCACGACCAAAAAATCTGCAAATAGTTAGAAATCTGTTCCACTCCGAATAGTCCACTGATACTTTATGAATAGCTCTTGAACAAATAAATCGCTCAAAAATAGTTTATAAAAAAAAAACCGGGATTGCTGAAACAGCACGTCTGTTTATCAACCGACTACCAACAGACTATCTTGTTATCCTATCTAGGTTATCATCTCGAATTTTATTATGTTTTTTTGTATGTATGTTATGCGATCATTCCGTCAATGATGAATTGATTTTGATGATTCTTCTTTTCTTCGAAAGCCTATACTCCTGAGGTGGTCCCATTGGCACCAAGTCAGAATCTGATGATGAGATCCTAGGGAAATCGAGGGCAACCCTCAAATTTTAAAGGCACATACAATGTTTTTCATATAATTTCTAAAGCAATTCAGATGGAAGGAAGTTAGGATCTGGTGCTGGGATCTCAGGACAAATGTTTGATCAGCGATATTTTCTCCAGTTGTCAACCGATTTGGTTGATTCTTTTTTTGTTTGGAAGAATATTTTTTGAAACTGGCTCCATTTCAATTTGGTGAACATCTGATTTCGATACGAAGGATTTCGGAGGTAGGCAACGGAGTTCCGTTGCCTACCTCCGAAATCCATCATCAGATGTTCAATAAATGATAGCAAATCTCCCGGGATTGCTGAAATTGCACGTCTGTTTATTGATTACACCAGTTCATAACATTACATCACGCCGGTACGCTGTGAAGGGGTAGGTAGATGCAAACAAGTCAACCTGAATAAACATGTTTTTAGGGTTATCTATTCGGGCATAACTTTATTGTTCATGAACCGATCTTGATGATTCTTTTTAACCCCCGACGCAAAAGAGGGGTGTTATAAGTTTGACGTGTCTGTTTGTCTGTGTGTCTGTCTGTGTGTCTGTCTGTCTGTCTGTCTGTGGCATCATAGCGCATGGATGAAAGGAGACTTATCTCCTTTCATCCAAAAAAACTAAACTGAAATCGGTTCAGTGGTTCGGGCGCTATGATGCCACAGACAGACAGACAGACAGACACAATATTAGTATTTACAACAAAGCTACCACGATGAGTACCTAGTAAAATATTTAGAAACGGTCCCCCCGACGCGACGTTTTCTTTGTAGAAATATTAATAGGTAGGTACTTAGATTCTTCCTAACTAATATTTTGTTGTAATTATTATTAATATTTTTAGCGGTGTTTTAGTTTTTATGTACATGTTGTTAAATAAATCAAAGTTTTATTTCGTACTTTTTTTAGGTAAGTTTTTGTGTCGGGGGTTTTTTTGCATTGGCTTTAGTTATAGCTATATTGCATTTAATTCAAGATAAACCAGTGACCTCCTCACCTTAAAATCAGTAAAAACTAGTACTAAAAAGCAAAGTAGATATTTAACTATGAGCTGGTCTGGACTTGGACTGCGAAGGCACACAAAGAAACTCCTTAACGGCAAATAGTACAATCACTAATTTTTGGAATAATGTCACTTAATTGTGGGATATCACTACTAAAAAGTGGAAAATAAAAAACTTTTTTACAAAAACAAAACCGACTTCGAAATAAAAAACACTACAAAGTATAAAATAACTTTAATTTCAGAAGTCGGTGTCAAAAAACGACCCCAAGTTTACGGGGTCAAAATCGTTGCAAATGAACTTTAGTATACCCCATTTCAAGAAATGCACATAACTACCAATCATCCTGTATACCTACTAATTAAAATCGACCAAACAGGTTAGTCGCCGATTGTGCGGTAGACATTTCTGCCTGCTGGCCTTGGTGGGACCGTATGCGCACGCGAATATTAATAAATTATACAGTTTAAAGCAGACTTTTATGACTTACGCACTGTTAGAACTTCATTGACGATAATATACAATTTTTAATCATACAACTGTTTAGTTGTATCTCAAAAGTAAATAGAGAAAACAATGGAGATCCACATAACATCAACATAAGCTTCCATAGTCCGATGTTTCCAAGTGGAGGCGCATCGCGAAGGCTGCATTATCAAGAAAATATGCATGATCTTGAAACCACGACCAATCTGTCAAGAGTGAACGACTGAGGAGGAGCATATCTTTAACTAAATAGTTGCTAGACGATAGCCCGGTCAATTTAGACCAAAAAATGAGAGTGAAGGTGCATGAAGTCCCAACATGCTGAAAACCAGTAAAATTGTTCAGAACATAATTATAAATAAAATTTAAAAGTTCCCCATCATTACCGTGTACGGATCTACTATTTTGTCTAGGGTACTTTTATGATAAAACTTGCCGTTTTGCTGAAAATCGCGAAAAACTCATTTTTTTGACCTTTGACCTCGAATACAAATTTTTCCATACACGGGAATGATGGGGAACTTTTAAATTTTATTTATTTATGTTCTGAACAATTTTACTGGTTTTCAGCTTGTTGGGACTTTATGCACCTTCGAATGTCTAAATTGACCGGGCTAAAACAAATAAACAAACACATCGTTTACTCTTTGATAACGTAATCAGTCGAAGAACTACCGACGGACAGCTCAATGTATTGTAGCGCACATAGTCCCATACGCTCGAGCAAACGGTCGAGTTCCTAAGACTGCACTGCCATATGACCAGGTTATGTGCTTCCTTGTTCCAGGTGCTTCCCGTGACGGCGTTTTGTCGTAACTTTTCTCGAGTCGTTCTATTTTCCTTAAACTAAGTTTGTTTTGAAATATAAATAATAGCTGAACATACATAAATTATTACGAGATCAGGGCTTATGGAATTTCCACGATACCCACGTAAATTAAGAACTTGAACTAAAAATGCTTGTGTTTAAAACTAAAACTGTAATTAAACTGAAAAAGTTGCTACTATCGTTTTTACATATACGACTTCCTTGCACATTGTCACAGTGTTGACAAGTTGACGCGAGCGTACCAGTGCTTGTCAATGGACATTACTTACTATACTCTTGTCAATGGACCGAACACTGACAAACGCAGAACACTAATATCCATCATCATCATCATACGCTATTCGGGTCATGGTCAAACCGAAAAAAAAACACCTCACCTACCTACTGCAAACTATCACATAATGCGCACCCTAGCGTTATTTTTATAATGGCTTTAAGAAATACTTTGACCAAACTACTAGTGAACCACTCGGCAGCTCGGAGCTTGCATCTGTGCCGCCGGCCGAGCATGAGCAGCAGTGCCCAGCAGGGCAGCACTCTGTAGAGGAGCTGCGGCCCGGCGCCCGAGTCCATGGCGCCCTTGGGCCAGTTCCCTCTGTTCCGGCTGGTCACGTTGCTGGCGCGCCAGCTTAGCAAGCCTGTCGCCAACAAAATCAAGGTCCTGCACTTGATCGAACTGTAGATTGATACTACTCTTGCTTACCTCTACTGACGAAGACATTTGTTGAAGTGGGTCTTGTCCGGCCTGCGTCGTGACGTGTGTTGTGTATGCAGGGGATTGCGGTGGAGCGGCCTTGGTTCCGGCGCGCGGTGTGCGCGCGCACGGGGCGCGTGTTCCACACGCTGCAGCTGCGCCTGCGCCTGTGGACGCTGGCGCTGCGCCAACCGCGTGAGTTGCCGCCGCTCTCCGAGCAGGCTGCGCTCAACTCCGGCGCCGACATTCTCGGTAACGTACCAACCGCTGCAGCTGCGCCTGCAAAGTTTGTACTGACCGTTTTTTTGTGTTCTTCCGAGGGCATAAACTGGATTCCTACCTATCCTAAAATCTAGTCTAGATGTTTCTATGAAACTTGGCACACGGGTACATTATGGACCTAGATTACAGCAAAGTACTTCAAATACCGATATTACGTTTCTTTGCAAGAATCCCTAAAATTTCAAGCGGGCAATTCTGCGGGCAGAACCTAGTAAAATATAACCCTGTTGGTTGCAGGTGAGGTAGCAGTGTTCGGCCTCGGAGGACTCATCGTTATCTTTGAAGTGAACAGACAGGCAGAGAAACAAGAAGATAAGGTATTGTTTGATTATGTTTATCAATGTCTCTCATATCTATATTTTTCCATTTTCGTGAGATGTACTGGTCCGCAGCTGTTAGATGAAGAGTCGCGGCGGGTAGCGCTGCTGCTGTCGCTGGAGGAGCTGCGGCGCGAGCTGGCGCTGCAGCAACAGGATATCGAGCGCCTGCATGCCACTCTGCGCCGCCTCGCGCCGCATCACTACCGCGCCGCGCCACGCACTTCGCCTTCTCCACCGACGTCAGCGTCTCCAACACCGCCGACGTCAGAGCATTCAACATCTCCGACGTCAAACAATCCTGCACCACCGAAACCCGAGTTTCCGCCACCGCCAATACCAGATTGTCCTCTACCACCGAAACCAGAATGTCCTCCACCGCAGACACCAGAATGTCCTCCACTGCCGACACCAGATTGTCCTCCACCGCCGACACTAGATTGTCCTCCAATACCGATACCAGATTGTCCTCCACCACCGATACCAGATTGTCCTCCACCACCGATACCAGATTGTCCTCCACCGGTAACATGAGTGCCTCACACATCCGATATTAGAGTGTCAGTGTAACAGAGGTTGACCTCTACGGACATGGTGTTAAATATTTTTTAGCAAAGAACCAATATTGTATTATTTCGGCTTTGTCACCTGCCCGGCTATTACTTAGTGGCTATGAATATTATCTGACTCCCCAAAACAGTTGCTCACTTGGGACTGGATTTGGTGGCTGCGGCGTGTGAGCAAAAACTTGAAATTTGTGTATTAAAACTCGGTTTGAAACAAACTAAGTAAACAAGTATGCGCAGACCCTTTAATGTCCACTGCACACATGTTACAATTCCAATAAATACTTCCGGACGGTGTGGATGCGGTGGTACGATTTTTTGCGGAAGTTCCGCAATTGCAAAGGAGGCAAAGTTCTATTGCATCCCTAGTTTCAAGTAATTATTTGACGTGGTTTTGTATTGAATTTGTTCAGTAGCAATATTTGTTACGCGCTCTCGTTACAGCAGAGATAATCTGATCATTTATAAGAAGCCTAAGCTTTATTTTGTCAAACAAGCAAAGTAATGAGTTCGGTGAGGTGCGTACTCGTCGCGCGGAGAGGTGCGAGGCACTGCAGCTTGCGGCGCGGCGCGGGCGCGGCGCTGCTGGCGTGCGGCGCGCTGCTGGCACTGGCGGCGCGCGCGCAGGATGTCTGCACCTATGCGCACTCTGGTGAGATTCTCGCTACACATCCCACAACACTGCGGACGAACTTGCTTGCTTTTTTTTACCGATGGGAAATCATCAAATGACTCCTTCCGCTCTTGGTGGAGCGTGGAGGTGGACGTGGGAATATCAGACTTACTGACTGAAATCTATCAATGTTCCTCGAAACGCCCTTTGCGTTTTAGGGTCGCGGTGACTCTTTCGAACGAATTCCGCAACCCTGGCAGGCTCTGGCCCTAGCGGGCCCGGTCTTTGGGAAATCATCAAATGACTTTTTCCGGTCTGGGTGGAGCGGAAGGGCGTGTCAGACTCTTACTGACTAAAACCTATCCGTGTTCCTTCTAAAGTCCTTTGCGTTCCAGGGCCGCGGTGACTCTTTCGAACAAATTCCGCAACCCTGGCAAGCGGGCCCAGTCTACTATGCTGACATCTCTTTGCTCGAGTGGAACACTTCGCACCGTCGACCCGGGCGTGGTTCTGATCGGACGGCGAACCACCCAACACTCGCCACCCGCAAGCCCGCGCTTACGGTGGCCGGGAATCCCTGCGACTCCGAACGCCCAGGGCGTCTTTTTCTCTTGCGGCGGCTCCTCCTCCATTACTAGCATTAATGCTTCGCAGAAGGAGGTGACTGTTTCCCATTTCTCTTCGCTCTCGCGCCCCAAGCAGTGCAGATCTCCATATTATGTTCACCTTATCCTCCTGATCCGCGCAGTGATGACACCCAGTCGTGTCCTTCCGCCGAATTCGATACAGGTAGTTTCCGCAACAGCTGTGTCCGGTGAGTACTTGCGTCAGGTGGAAGGTGAGGACGCCATAGCGCCTCTGGTGACTTATCACCCACATAGTGGCGTGCCCAACGCACTTGCCCTGGGCCCCAAATCTTTAAATACACCACTCGGTGAATCTCTATAATGAGAACGTGTGGGAACAGATGCAAATGTATGTTTCCCATTTATTGTTTCTACTGGAACAGGTTACCTGGCGGGGATGCCGTTCCAGTTGCCCGTTACGTACCTGGCTCCCGGTGCGCCCGACTGGAAGGTCGCTGTCCCCGTGAGTACCAACAGATCTGCTTTATTGCCAAATGTTATGGCTCTGCTGGACAATGGGCTTAGCCATTATTGTGCGGTTTGACGATTGAGGGAAAACCGTGACTTGAAAAACTATGGTTTTCAGGATTTAGTAAAAGTTATAGAAGATATGTAGAACCCTTTTGTAGAACAAAAAACAAAAATAGTAAAGCAATTTTATTTATTTAAACTTTATGTAGGTACAATAGTGGTATATGGGCGGTATAGTATACCTTTGGGTTGACAATTCAAAAGGATGTATTGCACCTGTGCACCTCAACTGCGATTTCATGACTGCGTTTTTAAATTAAGTAACAGCCCCCAACGACAGTGGCGATTGTTAATGTTCTTAGACTTATTTTTGTATAACGGTGGGGAAAAATATTGATTAAATTACACTGTCACAATGACATATAATTAATTTTAAATAAAATTAGCTCTGGCTTTTTTAAATTCATTATTCAGCAAGTCTCGTTATGTGATTGATGGCCGAAGTCTGCAGTGTGGTACTAATTGGCTGATATTATAGTTATTAAATTGTAAATGTACAACTATTAATAAATTCTTGTAATTATTTTTTGGAATTATTAGTTTTTGGAAAAACACACTAGCTTATTTGGCTAATTTGCCGCTTGCAATGTCAAAATACGGCTATAGCAACCATAATGGTGAGTGGTGCCGTAGGTACCGGAGGAGTGCTCGCGCGCGGGCTGGCACGCGGCGGGCTGGGAGGCGCTGGTGTGCGACTCCGGCGCATGGCCAGACGTGCGCGCCGATCGCACCGGACTTTTTGTACATCGCGCTCCTTGCCCGAGGGGGTATGCCATCGTGCATCTCACCGCGTACTGCGTGTTCCCTTATCCACCACCATCAGTCGATACGTCGTTGAACATGCAGCTTGCGCAGCCAAACATGCAGTATGCGCAGCCAAACATGCAACCAGGTCAGTCAAACATGCAGTATGGGCACTCAAACATGATTCCTGCACAGCCAAATATGCAGTATGCACCGCCAAACATGCTACCTGGACAGCCAAACATGAAGTCTGGGCAATCAAACATGCTCCCTGCACAGCCAAATATAAAGTATGCACAGCTAAACATGCAACCAGGAAAGCCAAACATGCAGAATGTACAGCCTAATATGCAACCTGGACTACCAAATATGCAGTATGTACAGTCAAATATACAGTATGCACAGCCAAACATGCTCCCTGAACAGCTTAACATGCAGTATGCACAGCCAAACATGCAGCCTGGTCAGCCAAACATGCAGCCTGGACAGCCAAACATGCAATCTGGGCAGACAAACATTCTTCATGCACAGCCAAATATACAGTTTTCACAGCTAAACATGCAACCTGGTCAGCCAAACGTGCAACCTGGACAACCAAATATGCACACTGTACAGCCAAATATGCAACCTGGGCAGCCAAACATGCAGAATGTACAGCCAAACATGCAGAATGTACAGCCAAACATGCAGAATGTACAGCCAAACATGCAACCTGGACAGCTAAACATGCAACCTGGTCAGCTAAACATGCAGAATATACAGCCAAACATGCAACCTAAGTACCCAAATGTGCAGAATGTACAGCCAAACATGCAGCCTGCACTGCCGAACAGATCCCAGAACTTGACTGAATCAGTGCCATCCTCAACCAACCCCACAGTTAAGCAGTCGAAGCAATCGCCCGAAGCGTTGTCGTCATCTAGAGAGGAAGATGAGGCACACGAACAGACGATAAAGCCGGAACCCAACCGTCGACTACTCCAGCCGAAGCCGGAGTACAACCGCCGATTGTGCAGTGGAAGTCATCACAGCTCTCGAAGTTATCGCAAGGTGCCTGGCATGACTTCATGACGTTTCTGCGCGCCACGCTAGTAAAATAAACATATTCGTATGTATCTCTATTATTTATTTTATTTCAAAAGAACATTACTTATAATATAATAACTTTTTATTAGGGTTATGGATCAACATTGCAAAGAAAGAATCCTTATGGTGTGATTTCCTTATGGTTTTTTTATCACAGCTTGATTATTCAGGAATTTTTATTTTGGAATAGTTATAAAAATGCTGATCCAGTTATTCGTTGTTATAAGGTGCTGGAATGGAGGGTTGTTTGAACTGCGGAACTAGGTCAAGAAGTGGAAGAGGTTAATTTACACATTATTATAAAAATATATATCTTTTAATATAATTTCCTTGTTTACAACTCACACACATTTATAAAAGAATGTCCTTAAAAATACTAACATATTTCCGAAGTGAATAATTACCTATATCAGAGATTAATAAATCTGCTAGATGAAAATGTAAGTATCTAAAGAAAAAAATAAATGAGAGTTTTTACAAAAACAGCAGAACCTTTCTTTTCGTTCATAGCGTTGACAATGTTAAAGATAAAATTTAATTTAATTTATGCGAATCATTAATTAAATTATGCCTCACATTACTGCAAACTATTTAAAAGAATAGTTTACAGTTGTGATGTTTTTGTAAAAATGTGGTAATTTGAGCTGTTTCTGTAAACAAAAAACACGTTCACAGTCTGAAAGTGAACTGAAGGCCAATTCCACTAATTTTAAAACGTTCACATTCAAGTCGCAATCTCATCTCAATCTCAAAACGTCAAAAACGGTATTCTACTAAATTTAAAAGGCCAACGAAAGTTGAAGTTTCATGAGATGATATTGCGAATTGAATTTGACTAAAAAATGTACTAAAACGGTATTCTGCTAATTTTCAACCTGAACGCCATTTGACATTGAGACAAAAAATGGTATTCCGGTAAATATAACAACGTCAAAACTGACGTAACCATGCGATTATTTTGAGATCGAAAGTTGAACGAAAATTTTAGCTTTTGCAGATTCAAATTTCTAAATTTTTCTCTATTTAATCCTTCATAACATCATGAAATCCAAGATTTATTAAGTATAAACTTTTTCAGTAAAGCTACTATAAATGATTCTGTGTTTGTGTAGTGAAACAATATGAAACGTGTGGGTTCAGCCTATGGAGGTAATTTTTATTCACCTCCGTTTAGACCGTGAATCGATGATAAAAGGACGTAGCAAACGCAGCACTAGCTGTTTTCAGTAATGTCGGCTGCGTCGTTTCACATTAGACGCATATATTCCACAAGCGACCTTGCACTTGAAAACAAACACAGACTCACTAAGCCGTACCGAATGGAGCCGCATACCCAAAAGGACAGACAAAGAAATGGACTGGGTATTGCAGCCAAGGTTGGACTACTAAGTGCATATTGTTATTCAGAAAAAAAGGCAGCGATGGACCTATAGGTATCTTTAGCATCTTCTTCATCACCATTATTCAGTTTAGAGTTTGGAAACCATTACGTGCAGCGCGAGTCGGTAGCTCCTTCAAGGCTAGGCTAGTAACATAGAGGATCAAAACACCATTCCTTCAGATTCTTATCTATGTAGCAGGATAAACCAGCCCTAAACCACCCATGTGTGGTCAAAACACAAGTGAACCGTCCTGTGCGAAAGGAAGTTATTAGGCTGGATCTGAGAACTTTATATAAATAGTACCTATGCGATAGTATGCGATATAGAGTTAAAATTAACTTTGTGATTCACTTACTATGTTTATACTTAATGTTCTCCCTTTCAGATTCTATACTTATTTGGAGTCCCTCGGGTATAAATAAGATAACGAATTTATTTCTGCATCATAAGACCATCTGATGGAAAG
>NDFZ01004306.1:0-41851 GCA_002192655.3 Mamestra configurata
ACCTCTTCGGGGAAACCGAAGGTTTTGTCTGTGCGATTATGGACGAAGTTATGATGACGAACACCTACTGGAAATACATTGTGAAGGACGGTACGGTTGACATATGTCACCGGCCCGGAGAATCCATCCGCCACATTATTTCCGGTTGTTCTAGTCTGGCTAACGGAGACTATTTGCACAGACACAACCTTGTAGCCAGGATTATCCACCAGCAACTTGCTCTTAAATACAATCTTGTGGAATCGGAANTGCTCTACATACAATCTTGTGGAATCGGAAGTACCGTACTATAGGTATGTGTCCGACCCAGTTCTTGAAAATGGCAACTACACGTTGTATTGGGATCGGTCTATCATCACTGACAGGACTATTGTTGCCAATAAGCCTGACATAGTGGTGATAGATCGACTAGAGCGTCGCGCAATGATTGTTGATATAGCAGTCCCTCATGACGAGAACCTCGTGAAGACTGAGAAAGATAAACAAACGAAGTATCTTGACTTGGCTCGCGAGGTTGTCGACATGTGGGATGTGAACACAGCAGTCATTGTGCCGATAGTCGTGACGGCTAATGGCATAATTGCCAAGAGCCTCGACCAACATCTAAAGAGGCTCTCGTTGGGCAGCTGGATCAAGGGCTTGATCCAGAAAGCAGTACTCCTGGACACGGCGCGCATAGGACCTTGGACCCTGTTCCCGATACCGGTGGGCTACTATTTTTCTATATTTTTAAATGTTTGTTTTTAATTATACAGATATATTTTAAAAATTAACTAATATGTAATATACAATAAATAAATGGAATAATAATAATAATTTTTATTGTGATTTACTTAAACAAACAATCAAAAACCATCAAAATGAACTTGAACCCGAAAACCACTAAAAAAAAACAATAACACAACAATAGAACTGAAAAACATTTAACATATATGGCGCAGAAACTGTGTAATTGATGACATGCTGACGACAAGCCGGGCACGTCACCTAGCCACACACCCATCACCTTCGGCCTCGTCGCTCAGCTCCGCCTCGCCGCCGCCGGAACCCAGCCCCACTGTGAGTGCTGTGACACCGGCCGTGGCAGCTGCGTCGAGCTCGAGCGACGAGTACTTCTCACCGCCCACGACGCCACCACCTGCACGTCGGCGAAGAGGACGCCGGCCGCCGGACGGCTTAGGACCTCGAGGCCCACCGGCCTCTGATAGGGTCCCAGCTCCCGGCGGAAGTGTGCAGCGCATGCGATGGACACAATCCATCAATGAAAATGTCATGCGCTCATACTTTGGGGCTACAGAGGGGGGAACTAACCTGACTGCGTACCGCGGTCGGATGCTCTCTCTGTTTCAGGTACTTGAACCAGCTGTCAACGTTTCGGCCCAACGACTGTCGGATCAGGTGCGCGTCATCCAACGTAACCGTATGTTGGATGACAGTGTGCTTGATCGCCTCCGAATGGAAATGTGTGGCCATGTCATTACTCCTCCGTCGCAGACTGTGGCACCACCGCAGTCGCAAATATCCAGCCACGCTGACGAGGAGAGTAATGACAGGGTTACAAACGTAAGTACCCAGTGCAATGAGGAATTGAGGAGTGCTTTAGAGTGTGCTATTCGGGAATATCGCTACGTACCGCCTGAACTAAGACCACGCTTACCTCGTTTGCCCATGCATAACAAAAATAGGGCGCTGGTAGCTGCTCTGGATTCGCAGTTGTCAAATTATTTTGATGACTGCGAAGACCTCACTGATACACACTCGATTATGTACTGCGCGGCTGTAGCGGCATGTCGTGTAGCTCATGTCAAAATTACTAACGACAGAGTTACACGACCAAAACCAGCCGTACCGGCTTGGCAGTGCAGGATCGAGCGTCGTATCGGTGGGGCCAGAGCGCTAATCGGCAAACTAATCTGCTTCAGGGAGGGCAACACTCGCCCTAGAGTGATGCGTTTTGTGAGACGGGCGTTTTCGGGGACTGATATCAGCCCCCGAGATTATATGTCACGTGTCACAGAGCGCATCGACTTCCTGAAGCAGAAAGTGTATGCATGGGCAAACCGTATTCGTAGGTATAGGCGGCGAGTGGAGCGATACACCCAGAATCGCACATTCCGAAGTAATGAAAGGTGGGTATATAGGGTTTGGGAGCAACCGGACCAGGGTGTGACTGACACGCGCCTGCCGGATGATGACGCCATGTGTTCGTTCTGGCGCAACATCTGGTCGGTGCCTGTCAGTCACACCGAAGGTGATTGGATTCGAGAGGTCGAGCGAGCGTGCGATCCATTGCCAGAAATGGGGGCAATCACAATCAGCCCCCAAGATGTAGCCCGTGCAGTCCGTCCGTTGCCTAATTGGAAATCTCCAGGGCCGGACGGACTGCACAATTTTTGGATTAAGTGGCTACAAAGGTCGCACGCTCGTTTGGCATCTCAGTACCAAACTGCCTTAGAGTCCGGCTCGCTACCCGAATTTCTTACGACAGGAGTTACCCACCTGCTCCACAAATCGGGTAGTACCGCGGAACCCAAAAATTATAGACCGATCACGTGTCTACCGACGGTCTATAAGGTTCTTACATCTATTTTGAGAGCTAAAATTAATAATCATATTAACAGCAACAACATCATGTCTGTCTCTCAAAATGGATGTAGGAATGGGTCCCGCGGTACTAAGGAGCTACTCCTCATTGATATGGCCATTAGCCAACAGGTTCGGCGTTCCCGAAAGGATCTGTCGACATGTTGGATAGACTATAAGAAGGCCTATGACTCGGTGCCTCATACATGGCTCATGAGGGTGCTAGAATTGTATAAAATTGATACAATGCTACGCACCTTCCTGATGTCGTGTATGGGGCAATGGAGGACAGTTCTTCGCTATCCAGGATGTCGAAATATCCAGAGGAACAGCGAACCGGTAAGGATCGAGCGGGGTATATTTCAGGGCGATAGTTTGAGTCCGCTTTGGTTTTGCCTAGCCTTGAACCCTCTAAGCACACTGCTGGAGAATTCAGGGCTGGGCTATCGGTTGAAGAGAGGTGGTCAGGTTATATCTCACCTCCTTTACATGGATGATTTGAAACTCTTTGCCCCCAGTAATCTGCAACTGATGGAGCTACTGAAGGTAACTGAAACTTTCAGTAGTGCCATCAGGATGGAGTTTGGTGTGGACAAATGTGCGGTCATGCATGTAAAGCGTGGGGAGATTATGGAATCCGTGGGAACTCAACTCTCGGATTCCATAAACCTCAGATCCCTCTCTTCAACTGAAACTTACAAGTATTTGGGTATGTCGGAAGCGTTAGGTATCAATGTTACTGACATGAAGCAATCGTTGAAGGAGCGCTTCTTTGGCCGCCTGAAGAAGGTATTCAATAGCCTTCTATCAGGCGGAAACAAGGTGCGCGCCTTCAACGGTTGGGTCATGCCGGTATTGATGCACTCTTTCGGCGTACTCAAATGGACTCAAACGGAACTTGACGCCCTGGATAGGCGGGTCCGTACACTGCTTACTGCATATCGAATGCATCACCCACGGTCGTCGGTAATGAGACTGTATATCCCGCGAAAGTGTGGAGGTCGAGGCTTCTTAAATGCTAAGACTCTCCACAATCGCGAGATATGCAGTCTCAGGGAATATTTCCTAGCTGTCGACGTGGGTATGCATCGAGATGTAGTGGCGGTGGACAAGGGACTCACCCCGCTCTCTTTGGCAAATGAGAACTGGCGCAAACCTGCGGTGCTAGACACTAACGATCGCAGGGCGGTATGGCAAAGTAAGGAACTTCACGGACGCTATTTCCGGGCCCTACATGGGCCCGACGTAGATCAATTAGCGTCCGTAGCCTGGTTGCGTTTCGGTGATCTCTTTGGAGAAACCGAAGGTTTTGTCTGTGCAATTATGGACGAAGTTATCATGACGAATAACTACCGGAGATTTATTGTGAAGGACGGCACGGTTGACATATGTCGGGCATGTCACCGTCCGGGAGAATCGATTCGCCACATTGTCTCTGGTTGTTCTCGTCTAGCTAACGGAGAATACTTGCATAGGCACAACCTTGTACCCAGTATTATCCATCAGCAACTTGCTCTGAAATACTCTCTTGTGGAATCGGAGGTGCCGTACTACAGGTATGCGCCCGACCCAGTTCTCGATAATGGCAATATAACATTGTACTGGGATCGGTCCATCATCACTGACAGGACTATTGTTGCCAATAAGCCAGTGGTGGTGGACCGAATCTTGAGGCGTGCAATGATTGTAGACATAACCGTTCCGCATGACGAGAACCTCGTGAAAGCCGAGAAAGATAAGCAAATCAAATATATTGACTTGGCTCGCGAGGTTGTCGACATGTGGGATGTGGACTCCGCAATCATTGTACCGATAGTTGTGTCAGCCAATGGCTTAATAGCCACGAGCCTCGACCAGCACCTCAGGAGGCTCTCGTTAGACAGCTGGATCAAGGGCCTGATTCAGAAAGCGGTACTTCTGGACACGGCTCGTATTGTTAGGAGGTTCCTCTCTCTTGAGCCCTGACCGCCGGTAGCTGCCAGGCCTGCAGCCTGTTCCCGATACCGGTGGGCTACTATTTTTATATTTTTAAATGTTTTTTTATTTTTGTATTTTTGAAGAAATATTTAAAAATATAAGAAATAAGTTAAAAAAAATGAATAAACGGAATAATAATAATAAACGTTTATTCCGACCAACATGGATCATAGCACACACATTACACATAATAATTACACATAAAAAAATAATAACAAAAACACACACATAAAAACACGTAAAAATCCAAACATACATATTACTGGTTTCGATTGCTCAGTAAGTGAACCATACAGCAATGGTTCAGGTACTGACAATCGAACCTCTGCGCGAATGCCCTCAGGATGCCGTTGAAACTAGTCCGAACCCTGCGCACCAGGGATGTGCACCGTTTTCGCATAGTGGAGTAGAAACAGTCTACTTGTGACTCGGCGAACATCCCTAATGCGCTACAGAATCGGGGCAGCCCCATCAGCACTCTGAATGACCTTGGCTTAAAAAGCTGGTATTTAAAGTGGATTAAAAGCCAATGTATTGAGCGGCCGATTGAGTTCGCGCATGGCAATACCGCTTCGCGTCCATCAAGCTGAGCGAGTTAGTTAGCCCTCCCACTGTGAGTCTGCGATCCTGCACCTGTAGTCTCGAGAAGATCGCGCTAGCTAGCGCCCGGTCGCCAAATTCATTTTTACTGAAACTACTTTTCAGTCACCATGAATTCGCCGTTGACGATTAACGAAATATTTGATGAGCGAGTGACTAGGATCACCGGAGCTGCGATAGTGCCGAAAAATTTCAGCGCCGATGTCCGCACCACAAGGTAAGAATATTACCTGTACGATAGAAAATAAAGTAGATAATTTAGTCTCATTCAGGTTCTTATCCTCGTAATCACTTAAAAAGGTGCACTTCAATTTGAGACAAAGGTAAGTGCGTATAAGGTGATCAGTATGGCGACACGCCTTGTCAAGGTTTGTGTCCTAACTCCTACGTGCGCTGAGAGCGCCCTCGAGCGGCAGGCGGCAGACGGAGCGTACAGACGCATCATCAAATCAACCTAAGATGTGTTTACACAGGCAAGTAGTAACGCAATTCCAGGCCATAATGGCGTTTCGGCAACACTAATCAATTCACTTTTTTTTGCAATATTACTTGAAATTGCCAAAATTTGCACAATTTCAATTGCCCATGTAAGCACCTTAGAAATTCCAGTCGTAAGTTGTATTGTGTATGCATAGACAGAGCAGTGGGCAGCTGCGGGTCTGGATCGATTGCACTAGACTGCACCCTGCTTGTGTACACATACATAGGTACTCAGGCAATCCCTGGGCCCTGTTTAATAAACATAACAATCTGACAATTTGGTAAATAAGTGACATATTTGTAAAGTTGTATGACAAGTGCAGCTTTATAAACCTTACAACTATGTTCGAATTTTATATGTAAAAACATTACAAATATTACCATTATAAATGCTGTTTAATAAACGCTTACAAGTGCAGAAAACGCCTGTAGATTTCTGTTACAACAACATTCTTGAGTTTGAGTTGAGTAATATATTTAAAATTTGGTATTACCATTTGGTTTACAGAGTACTTTTCTAGTGGTTTGATTCAACAATAACAAAATCACGATTCTGTCTGTCACAAATGAGAATAAAGATGTTTTATTCAGTTGGTTTAGTGAAAAACTAACTCTTTAAAATTATGTTTCCTAATATCTAGTGATATCGAAACTAAACACATTTGTAGTCCAGTTATGTATCGTTCCTTGAAATACACCATGTGCGTCTACTATTGCATCCCTTGTTCAATACAAAATGTACCTTTTGCTGTTTGAAATAAGGTGAATTGTTTATTGCACAAGTGGGGCGAATATTGGGCCAAATAGTCCAAGTAAAGAAGCAGCATTACATGTTGTGAGCCACAGCCGACCGTCCAGAACAATGCAGCCTAAATTTGCTGAGTGGGTGTAAGGCTGCATTTCTCTTAGAATCATATTTAAGGTTATTATTTATATTACAAACGTTTATTCAACAGGGTCTTGGGGGTACATGAAACAGTAACAAAATGGGAATCATTTTGGAAATAAACAATGATAGTACATTGTGTTGAGAACTAGTCTAATAGCTAATCTACTATTTTTGTAGTTTGATCATTAGGTTACAATTACTTTATGGGCATCAAAGCATTAGTTTGTATTAATTGTCTGTCTAAATAATTGTATTCTCATTGGTTCGGAATAGTACTTACACACGTATAATACTTGACTCTACAGTAATCATCATTAATCAGTTAATATTTACACAATAGATCCCTCCGTTATGAAGTTAATCTTCAGTCCTCTAGAAGGCTCAGATATTTTCCTTGACCTACCCGCATTTGATTATTACACTGATGAACAATCCTTTTCTTAAATGAAAGTAATTTGTTGTTTTAGATGGTTCGACCTACCCCAATATGAACCTCTTAATTCATTTTGTTTGATCACTCTCATTGTTAAAACACAAAATATGAAGAGTTGATGAGCAACCTCTTAACAGCATACAAGGCTATGGGACCATATACCATGCCGGTCCAAATACACTTTTTGCACTCGCACTTAGATTGTTTTCTCAAAATTTGGGCATAAATAGCAAAAAACACTGAGTGGTTACAGCATGAGAAAGACTAGGCAATTGGAGTCCAAAAATGTGACTGTTGGACACTTAAAAGTGATCTACCTAATGCCTAAAATTCCCAAAATTCTTATCAAACATTATTTCACTATGGCAAGTTATTTCCTTTTTTAAAAACAATGTTTTCATTGTATCTAGTACAACTGTTGCAAACAATCTGAGGGTGGTTGAATATTTGTTATATTCAATTTGGTCCACCTATTCAAATTCATTTAACTTATTAAGTTCATTTTTAACATTGTTGCACATTTAGCCTTTAATTTAAGTATAATTTGAAGTGTCACATTAGTCCACACTCAAACAGATCAAGTTAGGCAAATATGGACACTAGCCCTTCAGCTAACATCAACATAATTTTCTGCAATACAAGAACAGTGCTGCTCTGCAAAATCTGTTCAGCAGGCAGGTGGGCGAGGGAGAAAAGTACCGCAGCGCGCCGCCGCGAGGCAACGATATTGATTCATGTTCCCCCTGTAAGCACTAGGGGCGTAGGACGTAGCGTCGGACCTACACCCCGCGCGCTGCTTACCTAGTATATATACAACAATACAATTCACATAACAATCAATTAGCTTTTGCCAGGGACTTCGTACGCGCATATCAGTAGTAGGGTTATGCCGGTTCTGGCGCACCAGTTCGAGAAGCGTAAAATCCCCCGATAACCGATCCTAAAAAAAAAGGGTTTTTGGGTGCGCTGATTCCATATCTGCGTCTGTCCTTTTTTACGTAACATGCTCTGTTGCAAAGATACCGAAATCAATTAGCGGCTCATTGTTCTCTATAGCTTAATGAGGTACCCTCATTATTACTCTCGACTCACCGTCTGCAACTGATTACTAATTAGTGGTATGGTGGTGGTGGAGTGGCTGCCAATTCGGCGTCGGCGAGATACTCACATCCTATCCCTTCTCTTTACTATCCTGCACACTCCTAATTCTCCTCAATACCTTCGTGAACGTTTTGAGTACCTCGTCCCGAGAGGTAAACCATGTCGTACTGCCACTTCTCTTCTCCTTCGTACTCCGCGTCACACTTCCAGCCGCTATGGTGGATCCTTCTCTGTTACTGCAGTGCGTCTCTGGAACTCTCTCCCACACTCCTTACGTGACAGCCCTTCTCTTGACATCTTCAAGAGGAAAGTTAAAGAGCATTTCCTTTCGCAAATGACATAATATTTATAGATATGTATGTATATGTTTATATGTTTATGTATGTAAGTATATTTATGTATGGTACAATGTAGTATTGTAAAATGTGTGCACTGGATCCTACCCTCTACTGTGATCTCTCTCTATCACTCAAAGGTTTGCTGGTAGAAAACTCATTTTTGAGTTAAGCTCGCCTTTGTACATGAACTATTTAAATCACTGTGAATTAATATAAGCTGTTATGGTGTACAATAAAGAATTAAAGAATTAAAGAATATATAATCCCTACTACTCATACCCCGGTTTTTCCCGTTCCCTTATAGCCTTCCTCATGAATGTGGCTATCATATGCAAAAATAATTTTCAATATCCGGCTGATAGTTCCAGTGATTAGCGCGTTCAAACAGAGAACCAGCTTTATTATCTCTATCTATATATACTAGCAGTTCGCCCGCGACTTCGTCCGCGCGGAGTTAGTACTTTCCTCTGCAAACTTCGGACACTCGGATCCCCTTTGAATGGTAAAGGGTAATCTTGCAATCTTTGTCGTTGCGATTTATTCTTTACCTAAGTATATAGTTAATTGCACAGAGTTTTTAAATCGAACTGATAATCTTTTTCTTACATTCCATTTTGACTCTTTTTCCCCGATGGACGGATATAACGTTTTTACCGTAATCAACCCCTGATAACAAAAAAACATTGAAATCGCGAGAAAAATATCGATTGCTCCATACATTTCTGTGCGCATAACTCGACAAAATGTACTCAACAGCTGTTTTTTTTTCGCGATTTCGGGTTTGATCTCGTAGTTAAAGTTGTTCATAATGATGAGTACAATGACCGCTTAAGAGGTATTGCGTTTATTCTGTTACACATTGTATAAGCTTCTAGTTGGAAATAAATGGGAACTTGTATCAGCGTTTTCTAAAATCTACCCTCTAAGTGGGTGAGATAGGGGTAGAAAGTTTATATGGGGAGTCCGTCGGGAGACCATTTCTTCCGTGGAATAATCACTTTATGTTAAAATGAAAAAAAAAAACTGCTTGACCCATGAAGATGAAATTTGTCGCGGAGGTAGATTATGAGCAAGATAATTGAAACTTGGCCAAAGCCAATATACTTGAAACTTAGTATAAATACGGCATAAATGAATAATAACTGAAAAATAAATAAATGGTTGTCATTATTCGTTTTTCACAACTACCTCCAAAACACGATTTATTCCTCTTGAGTTTATAGAAACTAGGAACTTGACACGAATACTGAACGAAATAAATAATTAATAATGTCATAATTTTTTTTTTCAAAAATATAAATGTGTATGGAAGAATTAGAATGGTTTTGGGGTTATCTATCCGGGCATAATGTTGTTGTTTCTGAACCAATATCGACGACTCTTTTCTTCCTCCTCTTTAGGTTCAGTTATAGCTATATGGCATTTTGTATAAGTTGAACTGCGATGGCAGACGGACAAAGAAACTCCTCACGGTATACTTTGCGTTAGGGTACCGTAAAAAACATTTTTCCAGGATTCTATTTGAATATTTGGTTAACGTGATTTATATGTATACCCGTACCAAATTCCAACTTTCTAGTGTAAAGCGTCACTGAGCTAAACTACATATTATGTAACTTCATTTTTCCACCATTGACCATCAATTACGTTAATTTCGCCTTTGCGCGCCGCGCCTCCAAGTCCAAGCCATGCTGCCTCCAGCCGTCTGTCCTTGCCGGTGTTTTGCCTGGAGCGCGTTTTCTTCCGACTCGGCTCAGTATCATGAGTGCCTGTTCAGACTTCTTAGATGAATGCATAATACATCTGGAAAGGCTGAGGGCATGCTTCTGGCTAATTGTAGATTACTGTTTGGTGATGTTGAGTTACACCAGTATGGACTCATTCGTTCAAATGGTTGTCGATGGAAAAAACATCAATAATTATCGTAAAATCTTTCATATGCGTTTAGTAAAAAGCTGCAATTTTGATGGTACAAACAGACACTTCAATTTTATTTATATCATTCCGGCAACATTTTGATCAAAACAAACTTGAAACAAAACAACAAGTAGGTAGATGTATAGGGCGAGGGTGCAGGGGGTGCAGCGGGTGCGCGCGCAGGGGCGGGTTCGATACTCGCAGACGACTTTATTGATCCCGCCGTCGCTATGCACAGTTATCATATTGGTACAGGTCAGTTTCCGCCCGCCTCCCCTGCTAATTTATATCACTGTGATGGGTCATGGAACAAATTGCTATACAAAATGATTTCGTTATATTTGACCAAAACATGAGAATGAATACACCACAGGGCGTAATGTAATGACCATCCAACAGTTATCTTTCATGCGTTTCGGTCCAAGAAAATTCGTATAGCGTACACGAAGAGGACAGCCACTGCGAGGTCATATCGAGGCCACTTTGCCCTAAGCGTATGATCGCTTATAGTAGAGGATCTCAAGTAAGATCGACCTTCACTTACTTGCTTACCGGATGATAATTATATTTTATCAAATAAAATATGTTTATGAACCTACACAATAGGGTTGCCGTAAAAAATATGGACATCATGACGTCTATCTCGAATAGTTTATTTTGTTAACTGTGCGCTGATTTATATTTCTTTTTTAGATAATTTATAAGTTAACCACTTAAGTTTCGTAATGACACTGATTACTGCCTAAATCATGAGGACTAAAAATATTGTAAGTCTCGTTTTGCTTCGATGAGGTCGGTTAAAAAAAAGATCAATAATAAGAAGTTGTTTTTAATTGTTTTAGAATTATAGAGGAACAGATGAACATACCCACATACATAATGTACACACCGGTCACATACATACCGGTCACAATCAGAACCCTGTTTTTTGCTTCAACGTAGTCGGGTAAAAATTTACTTACGTTAATGATACGTAATTAGAATTACGTAATGGGCTATTTGTAGAACGTTTCCATTCAATCAGATTAAACGAAACCCATCGGCATTACGTAAGCTATTTGTTAACAGCTTTTTACTAAAAGCATATGAATGTTAACAGGATACTTATACCAAACACTCTTTTATTTGTCTTTGCTCCTCTCCGTCTGTAACCGGTGGCCGATGCCAGTGGAAGTTCCGAAAGCTAATTATTTTTATAAAAGAGATAGAACTTTTGTGGCATAGCAACCCGGCCGCCAGTTTGTTTTTTTTTTTGTACTTGCGCAAGATATAGCATGTATTATATGGGTAGAGGTCACTAAAACAAACAAAAAATTTTAGCAACTTGGTGCTCTAAAGAGTCACGTTTTCGAGATATTTCAAGGTTAAGCAACGGTTGCCGGCGTCAGTCTGTGAATGGGTGACCATCTTAACATACCGAGATTCCTCAGTCCCTCGGAAAGCAAGCTAAGCCGTTGGTTCCGGCCGTCATTTACAGATCTTTGGCAGTCGTAACGGATAGTCAGAAGGCAGAAAATCTGATTCCAGTCCTGCCAAGAATGACCGTATTACCCAGTTCTTGGATTGTGGACGTCTGGTAGGCAGCCGCTCCACGTAAAATACTAGTATTCAGCTGAATCCGGTTTGACTAGAAGCCGACCCCAAATTAGTTGGGACAAAGCTAGGCAGATGATGATGCATTGCACTTCAGGACATTGTCAGATAAAATTTTCTGTTCGTCTTACGTCCCCTATCCCATATACATATAAACTTGCGACGCCATTTTGAAAATACCAATAGGTTTGTTTTTTATATTTCTATGGTTTATAGCCCTTTTGCCACAATGGCAATGACAACTATTGGCTGAGACGAGCGATCAGTCGCTAGACTATGTATAAGCAGATCAGATGAAGACAGTGAAGTCATTTGATCAAAACATTATTTACTTTTGGGACGTCACCCCAGTCATTATTTTAACATCTTCCGTTTTCACGTTTTTTTTTTCATTTTACCTTAAGGATTTGATCTAATCTCCGTTTTCATCAATTCCCTGCTACATTTACACTGTGTAATATAATATTAAATAAACAGTAGAATATCGTTTTTAATCAAATTAGTAAATGTAAGTTTTTTGGTGACAGGGCCGCGCAGGACCTCATCGGCCAGCTGATCGACCAGCTCGGCAAGGAATCGGCCACGTCACAGGGTCTCAACAAGGTCATCACTTCGACCGAGAAGCTTCGCCTGAACCCCGCGCATATTGTGTATCTACTGAAAGACTCCAGCGGGGATGAGTAAGTACCCTCATTTTCTGTCACCGGGTCATTGCAAACGTCGTTAGTTCATAATGTATCGCGTAAAATTGTAATCTCATTTTTCTCATTAAAACACAAGATATACTACATATCTAATTTGAATGGGATTTATTGTACTTTAAATTATCTGTTCTCAATAAATCGAGTTTATTATCTAATAAAGATTCATTACAATCTTACGACGCGATGTTCGCAATTATCAAGTTATCAAGCGATCTATTACTGTCTTTTATCTGAAATACCTTCGATTATACTAAGTCCAGTGCAATTAGCCATTATTATGGGGAAATTACGAAATTCAGTTATAATTAATGTACTTATTTTAGTTTATTTTATTTTTAAAAGTTTGCCCATTTAATAATTTTCAATGGGTAAACTTTACAATTTTGAAAATCCGTAAGTAATTAAAAATTTAAAAACTTTACCGAGATATTGACAAAAATGCAAGTGTAGGTACTGATTTATTTTTCTAGAATTTTTTTAAAAATCTTGCGTGCATACAAAACTTCAGCTTCCTAAGACTTCAGGAAGTTTCCTATAAAAAGGCATTATAGACAGATCTGCACCCCTTTAGCTGAGTTTGCTGTGTTGAAAATATCGATTTTTATATTGCTTGAGGATAAATCCTAACCTGCATACAATTTTAGCGTTTTAGTACTTTATGAAGTACCTATCATAGACGTTTTAATTTGAATAAATCAAATACAGTAAAAGCTAGAAAAATGGTACTTAGTTGGTTAGGTGAGTCCCCGTTACATCTCATCTTGAGGATTGGGACTCTGTTGTCCAGACCGTAAACAACTATAAGAGTTCGAATGTAAAACGAAATTCTTCGAAAAAAGGCAGGTCGAATCCAACTCAAGTGAAATCCGGAATCGTTCAAATCCGACCATTATACCTGGGATCCGAGGTATGAATCTAATTGCACTGGACCAACAATTTGAATTGCATTTGCCCAAAGCAGCAACTATTTTAAGAATTGTTCAATAATAATTTGACAGTAGGGTTGCATTTTTGCGAAATCACAATATTTTGTAGAACCATGCTCCTAGCTAGGCTGTGCGAGAGCAACGATAAATTATATTTAATTTGTAAATGGGTTAAACTGACTGCCCTGAGAAGAAACACTGAAACAAACTCAGTGGTCAGTCTCTAAGTCCATACAGTGGTAATTGGGGAAAGGACCACACATATTTGAGTGTAGCTCAACATAGAACTTGAAGGAGCTCAATGATTTGATGAACAACACTCAATTAAGGGTGCTGTTCATCAAATCATTATTACATACTTTCATGAACTCAACCCCTATAACGATCTACATAGTCCTCACATTTACAATGCGTTTGAAGACGACGCAGAACGCTTTTCAAAACCCGACACCATCCGTAGGTACCATGAATGCATCATCAAACCAGATCTATTAGAAACACTAACAGATCGGATCTGACGGTTTTACTAGTAGAAATGTTCCTCTATTAAGGTCACTCCGAAGTATTTGAGAAATAGTGCCACATGCCTTGATAAGCAGAAATTTTGAAGTCGGCGCACGCGTTGTGCTGGCCGGGGCTGGCGCCTGGTTCTGCCGCATAAGCGATTTGTAACCCTTACTTTCTTAAATAAGCAATGCCTTGTACTTATTTGCGATTTCGAGTTATTGTTTGTTTTGCCAGTTGTTTCTACTGACACTGTTGAATATTCTAGTTAACTATGAAATCATATCTAGATATGATATCATAGTTTTGTGTTGACATCAGAACGCATTGTTGAAATTATTTGAAAGTTAAACGACTCTAATTTATATGGTATTCATTAATTGATTCAATTAAAAAGAACTTTTGTTCAGATAATGTCGTCGGCCGTGTCAGTGGTAGATTTAGATCATAGTTGTGTACAATAAGTTAGTGACCGGCCCGAGGCGCGCGCGCTCGACCGGCGCGGCAGCTCGTGTCGCCGACTGCGCCGTGACGTGACTCAGCTAATGGAAGCCGTCCGCGCCGCCGCACAGTGGACTGAAACGGGCCGGTAAAGGAATAAAAGCATTTAAAAAAAAAAGTTTATTTTTCTGAAATTTTAAATATTGTGATGGATTTAACTATCGATTATAAGTAATTATTTCTATGAGGGTCGTTCAGATAACTTAGTATTTTCGGAGTTATAAATATCCAAAGTAATTTTTGTATGAAGCAAAAGAAATAAATGTGAAAATCTCGAAATTCTCAAATTTTCTCAAAGAATTGACTCTACGTATGCATAGTACGTATATTTGTCCTATTTTAGCGCCTATTCTCGGGTTGCGATTTTCTGCGATTTGGTCGCAATTTCAAATTTTGTTCTCTATTCCACACCACCATAGAGGTTAAGAACTAGGCGCGTTTTTTTTTATGTAGTGGTCTCCCCTTTAGGCCTAATCCACTAAGGACTAATAAAATAAATAAATAAATAAGTAAAAATCACAATCACTACTGGCCACTGCACTGTTTTAATTTAATCACTGTCAAGGGTATCCACATTAACGAATGCAAAATTTTCGTATTCGTCATCATCAGATGTTTCCGCTTGTTCAATTACTAATAAACTTTGTGCTTCTACTGACAAAGTTTTATGTTTTCTGCGAAGTTTGTGACGTTTCGCTGAGATGAGTGGATCAGAGCTGGTCAATAAATTATTTAAAATGTCTTCATTTGTAGTTTTTCTACTGCATTTCCTGGAATGGTGTTGGCGGTACCTACGAAAGTCTTTATTTCTAGCTTCAGCAGCTTCTTCAGATAGCTGTCCAATTGGTATTAAACCAAAACTTTCAATAATAGCTGCACCATGCATAAGAACTTTATGAACACTTGAAGGCATATAATACCAGCTATATAATTCCAAATACAGTTGCATGGTCACTTGAGCATATTCGTGAAATTTCGCTGTGTCAATGTGGTAACCTGATGAAATTGCCTCTAAAATGATTGCAAATCGCCTTATTAATTCTTCACTAACACCAGTTATCTCAGCAGTCATGTTTGGATTTGCAAAAAATCTTCTAGCAGTATTTCCGTCATTCGTGGAGCCGTGCCCTTGTTTAACAACATCAATCAGAAGTCCCATTCTATTTTTAAAAGCGTCTTGTATGTCTTTCTTTCTTCTTTCCATGATGCACTTGTTGTCTCCCTTTACTGTCCATGTCTGTATCGTTAATCTGTAGGCTATATGCAGAATGCATTCCATCATTCGTATCCAGGTATGCAATGATGACAATCCGTATTTACAGAGATCTGGATCAGTCGGTTTTGATGCAATTAAGGGCAAATTATTCATCTCTGTTGGAGTGGCTTTACAAATGTCGCATCTCTGAGATGAAGTATCACATAAAATTGATGTTGCTTTTCCGTCTATCATAGTCATTAATAAAGAGTGTGAAATTTTTATTTCTCCAACTTCTGGTTTCACTAAATTTACAATCTCTTCCTCAATAGCACTTTTTTCCCGCAATATCGTTATTTTATTTTCCTTCACAAATTCGAAAAAGATTGGACGACACCAGTAAGATGAATTTGGTGAATCGTTTTGCCAGATAACTTGTTCGCCGCACACTAATTTTATTGGCACTAAACTACCCATAAATATGCTTGAATCGTCAAGTTGACTTTCTTGTTCATCGTCTGTTTGCATTTTTTGTTTGTAATTGGCTTGATTAGAAGCACCGTCAAATCCCCACTTACTGATTAGTGTAAATTCTTTACAACCTCTATCTATGACGAGTGACGTCATTATTCTTGTTGTCGTTATATCCAATAGAGCTTGTAACTTTATTTTAGCTGAGGTTTCTGTCACTGTAATAGCATCTTTTGGTGGATAGCATTTCTGTTTCGCATGTTGCACTTGATAATAAGATGGAAATATATTACTGTCTTTTTCGTTAACACTTTTTCTTAAAGTATTGTATCGGCCACTTGGTCAGCTTAAGTGATAAAAATAACCCTAAAGCCTCATCCGGAGAAAACACAGGTTTTGTTTCTTTAACAGATAATTATGCACTTTTTAGCTTTTTTTACATCTTGGGGTTTCTTTAGTAAATGTTCTAGTATTTTAGCAACCTCCTCATTCCCATCCGCTTTCAACTGCTCAAAATATGCATATTTTATTTTGTCCGAAGATAAATGAAAGTTTTCTGCACGTCTTTTTTTCTGTTTAGGCGCTAATTCACAAAAAGGTTTTCTTGGGCTTTGTTCGGTGGAGACACCGACAGAAACTTTTGATGGTGATACATACTGAGTTGATGTACTCGGTGCTGGTTGATCTTCATTACTGCCTATTAAACACTTAATAAAGTCTGGCCATATTATGTTTTCTTGTAACCATTCACTATTTTTAGTTTTGAATATATTTTCTTTACGATAAGCGTTTTCCCATCTTCTATTTAAATTATAACAAAATTTTGCACAAAACAACTTTAAGGTCTTTTCGTGATCATCACTTAATTCGACTAAATATTTAGACCTTATCTCACTACACAAACTGTCATTATTTTTAATACTGCCACTGTTTTTTAAAATAACGAAAAGATCAAGGTTAGTCACTAAATTTTCAAACATTTTCACAAATACAAAATAACAAATAAGTAAGTAATGAATGTGTGGAGGTAGTGCGTCTATTATGGTGGGTAATAGAACACTGAAGTACGTTTGAATGCAACCGAACATTCCGTAGGTACCCTATCGTTGCACCAATCACGTTACGACACGTCATAACTTGTTGTTGCGCTCGCGCACGCTTATCCCTTGATTCCCGGAAATAATTCTCAAAACAAGTTACGTCATACCTACCTATGGTGGTGGAAAATGTCGAACATTGTTTTTTTTTAAAGAACTAAGTAGGTATTAAGGTTTTCAGGCCGTTTAGTATACATTATTTTCAATTTCAATTTAATTGGAATAAATTGTTTAACTAAAATAACATGACTCTTCATACAAATTTGATATGGCTATATCTCCGTTTAAAAACGTTTTAAATTTATGCCTAGATACCAAAAAAATACATTTGATCTCTTAAGACCCAACCTTGTAATCCCAGCCCACTGTGCGCCGCCGCCGCCGCCGCCGCGCTAGCTCTTTAATGTTTCATTCGTTTTTTACCATAACGCGGAAATACAAAGACGCTTACATACGAGCCAAAAATGGGACTTTTTAGTGTTTAGAGCATCCTTTAAAACGGAACCCTTATAGGATCACTCGGTTGTCTGTCTGTGCTTCTGTCACAGCCAATTTTCTCCAAAGCTACTGGGCCGATTCTATTGAAATTTGGTACACATATAAACTTGTGTAACCCAAACACGATCGACAGTTTATGTTAGTCCACAATTTCTCGAACCGACACGGAGATATTAGAGACTATAAAATTTTGATGCGTAAAAAAGTATTCCAAATGTTCAGTTGGCAATTTATCGAGAGTTTACAACCCCTCAAGTTATTTATAATCTGACGGAGTTTGCCATTTTCCGGTGACATATTATACATCGTGTTTGGCCACCCTGTATTAATGGTAATAATACTAAATGTGTTTTGTTTTAAGATTAACAATTAAATTATAACTATAGTCTGAATAAGTTATTTAGACAACTATTCAGTATTCGGCAAATAATAAACAAATGTCGAGTAATGTCGCATAATAGTGAGTATTCGCGGCATTCTAATATTTTCATAATTTTAAACAAATAGTTTTGAAGTAATTCAACAAATTAGATGAAAAATGATCATTCCCCCCCCTGCCTCCATCTCCGAAACTGCTGAGTTTAAATTTCCAAAAAAAAGCAGAGTATAGTTCTTAACCTACACATTACAGAAAAACCTATAAGAAGCGTAGTGTTTCGTTCTGTACCCTTTGCACGCGAGTCCGACTCGCACTTAACCAGTTTCTTTTTAAAAGTTTGTTAAAATATAGCAGTTTCATTAATAACGCCATGCACCTAGCATCGCGCCGCGATCGTAACTGTTCTAATGAGCGCTGATGTCCTGGCGACATGTTCGCTGCGTGGGCACGTCACCTACATGGCGCTCTTTATATGGCAGCCGTGCCACTCGCTGCTCGGCGACACACCTAAAGGTGCGCGACACGCCATGCGGCAGTGAAACTTAACTATAACATCACTGAGACCTTCGATCATTCATATAGAAATCAGTGATCGAAGACTGAGATAAAGGAAACGTTACTCACATTGCACGCGACCATACTAAACATCCCGCTGGTACCTATATTCGGTGTCAACCAACGCGCGATAGAATATGTCCGAGAAACCACCGCGTCAAGACGTGCTCGCGAGAGATGACCTTGATTATTGACTCACACAGTCTACCGGCTAACTTGAAGAATTATCGCGCAACCCCGACCGCTACTTCTTACGTCACAATCACAACTGTCCATTCGATGACGCTGAATTAGTAGGCTTGTGCCGTGTGCGTGCGTGTTTACATTGTTCTAACGAACTATATCACCCTCTAAACTCTTTAACGTATCAAGCCGGTTCAAGAACACAGGGTGATTCAGGTAATTAAGTGCGTTCTACAAGGAACGCACTTAATTACCTGCATGCGTTAAACTAGAGCTGATTTGCAACGATTTTGACCCCGAAAACTTTGGGTCCATATTGGGTGGTTTTCGAATTATTGATGTTTTTAATATTTTTTAGAAAATGTTTGCCTCATGACTGTATTTCTTTACATATACATTTACTTTACAAATAAATAAACGACCAAACTCTGCAAAGGGTGGGAAATCTGTTCCAGTCGGGATAGTCAACTGATACTTTTCGGGTAGCTCTTGAATTAATAAATCCCTCAAATAACAATTTTAATTTCGGAAGTCGGTGTTTTTTAGTTGTTTCTTCGTTTTTTGACACCGACTTCCGAAAGTGGTGATACCCCACAACTAAATTGACATTATTCCCATGGTGAGTGGTTGCGCTGTTTCCCGACAAGGAGTTACTTTGTGTGCCTTCGTAGTCCAAATCCAGACCAGCTCATAGTTTCGTAAACATCTACTTTGATTTGGGATTGACATAAACCTAACAATATCTCACTTTACTAGATTTTAAATTGAGGGGGTCACTTGTTTATCTTTGAAGTTCAACGCCCAATGCAAATTCAATATATCGCATCCTTCGAATGAAAGTGACCTAACGCAAAAATTGCGGCAAGCAAGAAAATCTTAAAAACTAGTTAGGTCACTGACCTATGTATATAATTAGGACTCTTTTTCACCACAGGGTTTTAGATTATGCTTTTTCAGATCAGTTTATTAATTATCAAAATTATTAGTAAGAGGAATGTTGAGTCAGATCACTTTCGTTCTAAGGGCATATACCTATAACTAAACTCAACGCAAAAAGAATCATCAAGAGTTGATTTGTACACATCTGCGTACCCTTCACAACGTACCGGCGTGATGTTATGTTATAAACTGGAAAAAAACAGACATGCGATTTCAGCCGTCCCGGAAAATTTGCTATCATTTATTGAAGTGTTCCGTTGCCTATTTCCGAAGTTCTTCATCAAATCTTCACCAAATTGAAATAGGACCAATATGGAAAAATAGTCTTCAAAACAAAAAAAGAATCATTCAAATCGGTTCACAGTAGCCGAAAATATCGCTGAACAAACGTACAAAAACAAAGAAAAATACAATTTAATTGAGAACCTCCTGCTTTTTTTGAAGTCGGTTGAAAAAGGGAAAAACTGACAAACAAAAAAGAATTGAGAAAAAATATTATTTCGCGAATTTAGCCCTTGTTTGTACACAAAAAGTAATAATTTTTCAATTATTGCCATATCCTATTCAACACGGCGTCACATAGTTTGCATAGCCTGCTTTCGTTCTGAAATCATGACATCATAGTTAAATATCACGTAGGTCGTAGACGATAAATATAAAAGGTGTGTTTTTGTTCTATTTTCAATGATTTATTAAATATTTTCGACTTATATATAGTATAGATAAGCAAGCGTGACGATTTCATCGTTAAAAAATATTTAATCTACTCCTTGGAAGTGTACTTCTGAACGAAAAATAAAAAATGGCCGTTTTTATTGACAGTTGGTAAACGTCGAACATTTTTAATTCTTATTTAAGTACATACAAAACATTTGTTATTTTGAAAAACATGTTACATTATTCTATTCAGGAGTTACTTTGTCAGCTTCGCTCCCATACAAAATGAAACATCTATTAGTTATTGAGTCAGTTTACTCGAAATGTTTGGTGCTGGAACTGGACGTACACATTATACGATACATTTCCTTATTAGAATGGTATACCTAATAGGACCCACTTTTGGCTCGAGTTGGAAAAGTGAACTCGATTGTTTGCGACAAGGTAGTACTTTGATGGTACTTGGTAGAACACATTTTTCGTTGAACGCCTTACTTATTGCAGATTGTTTTAATTTCTGTATGTTATGTATGATAGCTACTTGACTTTGTTAGGTTTTTTGCAAATAAGAAATTGGTAATTTACATTTATATAGTTATATTTGCAAAAGAACAATTTAATGTGTTACACGCATTGACATGTACGGCAAAATAGCGCCACCAGAGGCAGCGAGCAAAATTGAGACTACTAGGAGTGCGTTCCATTTCTATCAGACTTGATGCGACTGGTTCTGGTCGATCAAATGAGGCAATGTCTGTCACCACCAGATGATTTTTACTTATGCTATGAGACGGTGAAAGCAGTGACTTTATTTTGTTTTATCGTCGTAATTTAAGCAGGATTGAGACCAGCATGAAAATCAAATCTACCACTGCCGCACTCTTGGGCTACGAGCTGCTCTCCCTGACTGACACTAGCGGGACTTTCTGTTTTACTCATTTGAGTAGCAATTTATCGTTGCAGATATCCATCACGCTCGAACTACGCCAATCGGTGGTGAAAATAGGCGAAAATGACTGCTTTAACTGTTTGAGAACATAACCAAGAGCATATCATACGAGTATCATAGCTCGAACTTCACTTACGATGCTTCGTCCACAGACATGGTTATTCTTTTATAAATTGTTATTTGAGGGATTCATTTATTCAAGAGCTACCCGAAAAATATTAGTTGACTATCCAGACTGGAACAGATTTCTCACCCTTTGTAGTTTTTGGTCGTGAGGCAGACAAATTAAAAAAAAAAAACGAAATCTCGAAAACCAATATGGACCCCAAGTTTTCAGGGTCAAAATCGTTGCAAATCAGCTCTTAACCCATTTCAAGGAACGTACTTAATTACCAATCACCCTGTATAAACTAAGAAATAAGATTTTTCGAATAAAATAACTCATTCTGTTAACACTCGTTAGTATAATTCTTGCCTTAGCCCCGAGTTTCGTTTAAAAATATGTACAACTGCTACCATTGTCAAAAAGTCCATCTTTCATCCGCGTTGATCTCGTAGCTTCTCCTGTGACATTCCCCGTCACCCCCTTTAAATAGTATTTATTTGAATAAGGATTATTACACGTACCTAGATCAGTATTTGTGCCAAGTTTCCAAATCGAAAGAATGAGTTTTTGCACACAAACTGGTTTCCCCTTTTTATCTCGTTCGTCGGGGGTTAGTAGGGTAGTACTCATTTTTCGATGTACTGTGTTTATAACATATGCTGCGTCTGATAACATAAGTAAACACATCTGGTGTGACAGATGTTGCCACCTGATCGAATCGACCATACGGATATTAAGGAATCCGCAATAAGCAAGGCGTACATCAAAACTGCATACTGCATATCAAGTACAATTGAGTTTATTGTCCCAGTGCGTGCCTAAAGTGCGTAACTATTTCAATTATTATACCGTTTAGAAAGCTTTTATATTATATTATACAAGGGAGTGCCGGCGGATACACACTGCGCCACGGCTGATGTTGCCGCAATGATGATGGATATCATCAACATCTACCTATTGCATACATGTACATGTTACGGCTGAAGATGGGTTTAGAAATAAAATAAACTTAGATTAGCCGGCTAAACTAGAGATTATTTTGGAGAACCTAATGTTCGACGTAAAATGCGTTTTCGATAAATGATTTCATCTTTAGCCGGCTATACTACACATGAGCCTAAAGGCAATGGCTAATGAGTATTCAATCAAAATGCCGGAGGGTTCATCTGTGACCTTAGTGCGAGTTCTGTAGTGTTCTCAGTCGCGTGAGCGTAAACGTCTATTTGTATTGAAACTGAATAAGCGGAAAACCTTATTCTCATCTAAATCTAAGATTATTAAGAGGAAAGATTTATTTGTTTGCTTTAGCTCAGAAACTACTCAACCGTTTTGAAAAATTCATTCGCCATTAGAAAGCTATACTACAAATTATTAACTTAAAACATAGGCTTTATTTTATTTTCGAAAAAAAATTAAATCCCTACGAAAATTGTACACACAATAATGTAACCCAAAGTAGCAAAATTTTGCTTAATAAATTCATTATTCGGCGTGCGCTTAGAAAACAAAATACATATATGTACTACATGATTAAAGAACTCATTATTATCTATAACAAAAGTTTTTATTTGGAAGTCGGTTGTTTACATTTAATTGTTTATGTTTGTTGCCTCATATCTCGGTCATTTATGAAGCAATTTGAAAAACTCTTTTTATAATGTGAAAGGATACTTATAATTTCCGATTGGTTCCATAGAAATTTCGTAAAAATCGGTTAAGTAGTTTGGTTTTTAAACAAAAATAGCTGGAATAAATACGCCATTCCGTTTACTTAGATGATATTGATATATCATCCAAGTAAATGGAATTGTGTATTTTTGCTTTCTTGTGACTTTACAGTGGTGGTTTTAGGTGTCGTGTACCACTAAAAAATAAAAAATAAAAACTTTTTCCCAAAAAATACAACTGACTTCCAAATAACAACAACACTACAAAGTATAAAATAATTTTAATTTCGAAAGTCGGTGTTTTTGTTGTTTCTTCGTTTTTAACACCGACTTCCGAAATTAAGTTATTTTTTAATTAAAGTTTTTTTTATTTTTTTAAAATTCATTTTCTATTCTTTTTTACGACTTCTTCCGCTCTTGGCGGAGCGGAAGGGAGTGTCAAACTCTTATTGACTAAAACCCATCCGTGTTCCTCCTAATGCCCGTAGCGTTTCAGGGTCGCGGTGACTGTTTCGAACAGATTGCGCATCATCAACAAGGTGTTTACGGCTACGCTTCACTTTATCTAAAGCTAAAAAGTTATAAAAGAAAAACATTAGCCTCGAAAATATACTCAAGTTTAGTCGGCTAACGTATGGCTAATCTAAACTTTATTTCTTCACTCATCTGTAGCCGTCACTTACACAAATGAATAAAATTGAAGTGTTTATATATTATACCAAAATAACAGCTTTTTATTAATTGCATATGAAACTAATGCGGTACGATTACATACAGGGTGTTTTTTTAAAGCGTGCGTGAATGGCCATATCCGAAACTATGAGGAATACCGAAAAACACTGAAAGGAGTCTCGAGCCCGACAAAGAAAGAGTACAACTATTTGTTTCGGTATGGAATCGACTAGTTGTGAATTGCTACCGCCCGGCGCCCGTGCCGTGAGGTATAAGCTCGGCGCACAGGCACGCGGCTGCGTGACGTCGACGGTCGACTGCGTCGCCACTAAATTGCGCTGATGAACAATAATGGAGCAGTCGCGATTACATTTTTATAACTGCACTTGTCACTTCCAACTCAAGAATATTTTTTATTTGCCAACCGTACAACAGCTGAAGGCCGTATTCACTTGATCGCATTGTAGGTCGTGAAGAAGCAATTAAAGTCAAAAGTCATTTATTCAAATTAGGCGCCAGCACTTTTTGAACGTCAAAGTTCTACATAAAGACAGTCCCCAAAGACGCCCGCCCGTCAACACTTCCTAGTGTTTTAGCTGGGAAGAAGAAGTGGCGCAACAAACTCCCCAGCAACACATCTGTCTGTTGAGTTATAAGAACTATCACTTCACTATCACTGTAAGTAGTCAGTATTCTTACAAAGAAAACAATACAACAAAGGTAACGCGTAAAAACATAAAACTTAATACTTCGCTACTTGTAAGCTAGCACACTCCATTATGCCAGCATAAACAGACAAACTCAAGCATAAAAACAATATCAAATCAAACTAAATAAGCCTCCAGACATGAAGGGTGTGCCCGCTTACACGTGCAGAGGGTAGAATTTAATAAAAAGATCTGTGACTCGACGCCACAATTAGGTCAAGCTATCGTGGTGCGATGTTCAGTCTTTATAACTTTCGTTATAAAATTACAAAGGTATTTGTTGAAAGCGGACTTTCATATTTCGGCAAACAACAGATTTCTATTTGAATATGATAGATGTAGGTGTGTAGTTACTGTTAAAGCATTAGCCGCAGAACATTCCGTTCCGCACGGCTGAGCAGCGAGCTACTCTGTGCGACTGTGCGACTGTGCCACTGTGCCACTTGCAAACAGCTACAGACTGCTGAACCGATTCAACCAAACTCAGCGGTTGCTCCGGCTGGCAGATCAATGTTTTTGACCTTTCTAATGTTATAGTGCTCCTGACAGATTTCGGCTATGGCGGTCCATCTCAGTGTAGGCTAGCCATCGGCACGGGACTTATTATTGCACAAGTGTGTGATCTTCCATCACTCCCATAGTCTGACGGGGTCATGGGACACAACTGGAGAGATATTTGGCGCGGGACGGCTTAACGTGCTTTCTGAGGCACCGGGTGAGGGGATGAGAAAAAAGCAACCTCAGAAAGCACGTTTCAAGTCACATTTTGGGTTTTCACAAAAAGGTTTTAATGGATAAACCAAAAATCCGGCTAAATTATTACCTACTTATGTACCTACATATTTTTCTTTTTCACCAAGAATTATCTCAATCAACAATAATAACTGAAACATAGACACTCAAAGTGGGTACCACCAAAACTGAAAGGAGACTTCATGGTTCCTAGAAACTTAACCCAGCTCCGGCGGAAACGACATTTTTTTCTACACTATCGCATTGATTTACTGCAATGATAGCTGTATGTATATATAAATCATTCATACCTTATCACCGGATAATTGCAAACTCCGTGATTATAAGATATCTTGAGATATTGTAAACTCTCGATAAATTGTCAACTGAACATTTGAATACTTTTTTACGCATCAAAAAGTCTAATCTCTCGAAAGTCATTCCGAGACATTGTGGCATAGAAAGAAACGAAACATTAAGTAGGTATATATGTCACCGGAAAATTGCAAACGCTTAAATATCACGTGAAAAGTAAACTATTTTTTTCAATAAGACTCGAATATATTGGAAACTGCTGAATTTGGATGGATTTATTTCAAAATGTGTCTTCCATATTATATCGAGAAATTATATCTATATATATAAAAATCAATTGCTGTTCGTTAGTCTCGCTAAAACTCGAGAACGGCTTGACCGATTTGGTTAATTCTTTTTTTTGTTTTGGTCGCCAGATTACAGGGAAGGTTTTAAAACAAAAAAAAAGGGAAGTAGGGTAGGTATGTAGGGTAGGTAGGTATGTAGGGTAGGTAGAGTAGGATAGGTATGTAGGGTAGGTAGAGTAGGGTAGGTATGTAGGTTAGGTTTGTAGGGTAGGTATGTAGGGTAGGTAACGGTTGACGGTTGTTGGTGAAGGGAGCGAAGCCGCGGGCACAGCTTGTAGACTATAATTTCTCGATGATATAGACATAGATAAAGACCAATTTTCCGTTGAAATATCAACATTCTAACCTCAACGACGGTTGACGACGCTGTATTGATATTTTTTCAAAATCTCGGCGCTCGAAGGAGCGGGTACACAGGGTGATATTTTTAAAGTGAGCGTGACTGGCCACATCCGAAACTATGAGGAGTAGCCAAAAACAGTCCGAGGAGTGTCGAGCCCGTTTGGATGAAAATTAATCTGCATTCATGGATTTTTTTAAATCGGTTTTCCTAGCCAGTAATCGAACCTGTGGAAAAATCCAATGATGCAGCTGTTCTCGGGGTTCTCCGATGTTAATGAAAACTAAAACTGATTTTTGAACATTTTGTCAGTTGTTTTTTTAGTTTAAAAACACTTTTTTGCGATTACGATGCAAGTAGGCAAGTTCTTAAAAAAGGTGCTTATCACGTGCTCTTATTTTTACTTTCTTCCTATTGGAAGAATGTACAATTAAGAGTGCTTGAAATAAGCTGGGTGGGAACTATTATTTGAATATAATATTTATAAGCACGAAATATAATTTATTTCGTGCTAATAATAGTCATTGTTCTCACTTGGCGACTTTATCTCCAAATATCTCGGCAACGTGACACTTAAGACTACTTTAGAGCACCATACTGTTAACATTTTTCTTAGGTGTCCTCAACCCATACATTATAACTGTTTCATTGCGCGCCGTAAATAAATAAAAATAAAAAACAAGTCTCCAAACATCCATGTCTCATAATATACATTTTTTATTTAAGTGTAAACGGTGTTTTATATTTTTGACATCGACCTTGCAATTTAAATCTAAACTATTATATTATTATTAATTGGTGGAAACTGTAAGATGTGTTTTTAATATAAATAATGAAAAAGTTTGTGCGCAATTAACTCAGGCAAGGAAAAGCACGTTACCAAGGTCACAGTTAGGCTACTTAAAACCAAAAAAATAAAGCCTATCAAAAAAATAACACGCCGTTGAAGCTGCGAGCAGAAGCGAGCAGGAAATACAACGTTTACTTATTTGAATTTAAAATTCCAAGTCCAACCCAAGTTATCTATCATAGGTAGTTCAAAGTGGCCCGAAAAAAACTGCTAATTATAGGTAAACACCCAATAAATTCGCAGGGGAGGATGGGAGGCTGGCGGCGACCGAGCTGTAGCAATATTACAAGCGTGCATAGCGACGGCGGGATCAATAAAGTCGTCTGCGAGTCCCGACCGTCCCGCCCTGCGCGCGCACCCTCTGCACCTACCTGTAGACACAGCGCCACGGCTGATGCCCCGACAGACGAGACTAGACTATTTGTTGTGCTTATGAAGTTTTAACAAAATGTTGCCGCAATGATGATGGGTACCATCAACATCTATCTATCTCATACACAAATAAATGAAATTGAGCTGTATTAGCAAGTTCTAGGGTTGCGGAATTTGTTTGATAGAGTCACCGTGACCCTGAAACGCAAAGGGCTGGGCGCAGAAGGAACACGGATGGGTTTTAGTCAGTAAGAGTCTGACACTCCGCTCAGAGCGGAAGGAGACATCTGGAGATCTCCCACCCTTAAAAAAAACAGCAGAGTTCTATACAACTGCGCTTGAATGAATTTTCATAGCATTTTTTATTGGTATGTTGGACTGTAAGGATGGGATGGGCCTTATGGCATATTGTTATCATAATTTCGAGATATCTTCGTTATTGTAGGACAACGGGTTATTTTGAGCTGTCTTCTTTCGCAACTTACGAGTTGTCTAGGACAAACTTCAATCAAAAGTCATGTTTTTACAATTCAGCAGTATCAAGGGATACTGCTTACCGATATTACTTTTCGTTGTGTTTCGACTTAGAGAGCGCACTGCTGGCGGCGGTAATTGGACTTATACCGTTTTAATTAACTATAAATAAATAATAATAATAGCACCACTCCGCCCACACTGTGGCCCACCACCACAATAGCGATACAACGCGGAGGAAATCTGACAGATGTCACGAAATCACGTGTAAAACAAGTAGCACGTCGCCGCCGACCATCATTGGACGCGTCACGCGGCTCGAAAGTCTTCTAGATAATTCTCTATGATCAAATCGTTCGGTAATCATGTCGTTAGTGTGGTCACCGGCTGCATTCTGCGAAGGCTGAGTAGCTAGCTTACTAGACGCGCTCAGTTAAACGCACTGTACTAAGAATTCTGTGCTTTAAGTGCGCGCTGACGTAGTGCGGTGTCTAGTTGATGATGCATGTAACCCTCGCCACGAACGCCACGCGCCGCCGCTAAACTAAGTGACTACATGCGAACAATTTACTGATGCTTTGCGAAATTAAAGACACCTACTCTTTGTGAATAACTGAATACCTTACTTAAGCAAGTTAAACGTACGAATACGAAATAAAAAGCCTGAAGCGGCTGCAAATAAGTGCAAGGCGGTCTGGTGGGCGCGCAAGTCTGTTATATATAATATAAGCTAATGTGGCTTCTGTGTCGCAGGGGCAAGGGCGAGATCATCGGACTGCTGAAGGTTGGCCGCAAGCACCTCTTCCTGTTCGACACCAAGGAGACCGTGCATGAAGTCGAGACGCTATGCGTGTTAGATTTCTACATAGTCAGTCGCAAGCAACGCCTCGGCTACGGACGATTACTGTTCGACTTTATGTTGCACGTGAGTACCTGATCATTCCAAAGTAGAAATAGAATATAATATGTCACCGGAAACTTGCTGACTCCGTAAGATGTAATAAATCTTGAGTAAATTATAATTTCTGCATTTATTATGAAAAAATCGTTCTGTATACAATAAGTCCCATCTAAATTCAATAATTTCCAATATATCCTTGTCTTATTAGATAAAATAGTTTACAATTTCACGCTATATTTTACAATCTTACGGCGTTAGCAATTTTCCGGTGACATAAGACTTAAATATATATTTTGTGTGACGCATCGAATGAAAGGACTTCTAAGTAAGAGTCTCTTTTACTTAATGAAATACTATTATGAATTTAATTAAGAAAATAGACAAAATTTGATCATTATGTTCGATTGGACTACTGTATTTAAAGGAGATAGAACCTGTGGCTTAGCCCGGGCCTACATTTTGTTTTTTTTTTCAAAGTTGCGTCGCGCGATCTACCATGCATATAATATATGAGTAAAGGACACTTCAATAACAAAAAAATGTTAGGATCATGGTGCCCTAAATTGTTACGTTGCCGAGATATTTCGAGGTAAACTCAGCATGTGACAATCATGACTATCATTAAAAATAACTTAATTAAGTCAGTGCTTATATGCATTAGATTAAATTCAAATAATATTTACCAGCTTTATTGAATCATTTATTGGAAGAAAGTAAAAATAAGAACACGTGAAAACCAAATTAAGAACTTGCCTACTGACCCGCATCGCAATCGCAAAATAATAGTATTTAATTTATGTAAATGGATAATCAAACCGAGCACTACTATCTGAATACAATCTACTGCAAATTAGCACGTGATTAGTTATTTTTTTATTTTCATTGTTCTCACATAGCGACTTTACCTCTAAATATCTCAGCATTGTGACACTTTGGGGCACCATGTTCCTAATATTTTTTATTTGTTAAAGTGTCCTCTACCAATACATTAATGTTACATGGAGCGCCACGATTTTGAAAAAAAAAAAAAACAAAATGGTGGCTGGATGCTAAGCGAGCTCCCATAGAAAAATGTTCGAACCCCTTTTGGAAAAATAGCAGATACCATAATAACCTTATAAGAAGTCTTTGTTTTTAAAGTAACATGTTAAAAAATAATGGTTCGTTCGGAAGTCTTGGCACTCTAGTCCGAGACGCATTCAATAGTAAATACCTTTCTTTATCAGTTGCTACTAACTGTAACTGTGTTTACATATAATGGTGTGCTTGTGCAGGAGCTAGAGGTTACTGCCAGCCAAATGGCCATAGACGGCCCCTCCGACAAGATGGAGCTATTCCTCAGCAGGAACTACGGCATCTCGAAGCTGCTGCGCCAGAGTAATAACTTTGCAGTCGCGCCCAGCTTCTTCGAAAGACCGGATCAGGAGATCAGGTCAGCATCGCCCGACGATTCTATTAATAATAAACTATTGAAAGCAACTCAATTAGAATGAATGCAAGTAGCCTCACAAGCTGTAACTGTATGTGTCTGTTCTACGACAGATCCTGGAAACTAGAGAGAAACATATTAAGTTCATAAGCATAGAGCACAGGTCAGTGCGATTCCTCCTTGTACTCGTACGGTTGTTCATACACGGGATGGGCAGCTCGGATACATACATCCTACTAGTTTGCACCGTATTTGTAGAAAAACTTGGCAGTTTATTGACATCCAAATTTAGTTAAAATGTAGCAAATCTACATATATTTATATATATATTTACATAATTTTCAAGACCACTAAGTTTAATCTCAAAATTTAAAATTGAACACATCTGGGTCGTTCACCCTACATGGTGAGTGTAGCCAGATGTGAGCGCTTACGTAGTACGAGTAGAGGGCTCGCGGGAGCGGCGGTAGCGAGCGTACTGACGTGTGATCTGATCGCAGCGACACCGGCCGCGACCTCGCCGTGGAGCCCGCCGCCTCCATCGGCCGCTTCGCCGCCACTAAACCAATCTCCGCCATTGCCAATGTAAGTATTACATTTCTAAATGAGCAATACTTACCCTCCCTGTAATTAGATGATAATTATGGTTTTCTAAGAAAGTCCACGTAAATTGCGACGGGCACACGAGCCTGTGTGAGCGTAGTCGAGTTTGGCCCAGACTGGTTGAGGCTGGGCCGGGCTGGCTCCAGCAGGTCCGCAGTGACACACGCACGTTGCAGGCGCTGCGCTGGCAGTGAGCGGCCGCAGCGCTCGCCATGTGTGACAGCGTGAGTGAGCCATCCACTACACGACTTGTACTCCGAGTGTCTTACTGTACGTCAACTATAGCTCCTTCACCCACCTAGAGGACTGAATGTTCGTCGCGTATGTAAAATCAATTAGGGAACCGAAGGCTCGCGGTTAGAGCCGTCCCTCATGCACTTACGATGGTAAATTTAGTTTGTATGTTCTTCTAGCCTTCCGTCAAGTATGTTAGAATCTGCTTCTCGTGTTACTCAGTACATTATAGAACAAGTAGCTAATAGAAAAAATATCTAGGTCATTTAGTTTTGTTACATAAGGCGTTTTTAATTAGGTTACTTAAAGTAAGTAGAACGATAAATTAATAGACTAAAAAGTACATCACAAAATATGGTAAAGTTCTAAGCGTTTTAGAAGCGCATGACACGGTCAAACGCCTTAGAGACTTCGCGCCATTTTGTGCAAACGACTTTTACAAGGACACAAGTTGAATTTATTTGTACCTAGGGATGACTAGGTGACATACGTACCACCTAATAATGTACAGAAAACAATAATTATAATGTAAATAGGGCCGACAACGCGGCAGTTTCTTGTAGGCCACAACTAACAGCCAGTTGAGCGCTGCGGCGCCTCAGCGGCGTCGGAAGGTGGCGCTACGTGTACGAAGTGTGCTTGACGAGCGCGTTGTGTTGCAGGTTATCCACGGGGCCGGCTACGACCACACCACCCGCCGGTAAGCTTAGTCCCCCGCTACCTGGGGCAGCAGCAAACTCGATACTTCTAGCATCAGCAGTCCTACCTGCAACAGTTTGGTGAGCTGGAAACAGCGACTGAGCACGCATTCGGATGGCAGCCGCAGGCATCGGGCACCTCCGAGACACTGCTCCTTGCTCAAACGCAAATCACCCTTCGCCTATGTTACAAGTATCGAGTCTGCTATGCCCCTAACATAATAATAAGCTTTGTTGTAGTAACTCCAGCGAAGGCAAATCGAAGTAGCTCTTATATTCAAGCAATCTAATGACTGCAAAGTACTGACGAGCTCGCAGTTCGTGACAGCAAGAGAGCTAACGTCCATTACTCTGAAATATTCATTATATTCGTCATGAACTAAAATTATACCCAGATTTGCCTTTGATTGTCTTTTCGCGGTACTGTCAACCGCATACCTACTTATGGTAGACTGTTGGATAGTAAAAATTATGTAGTAAAGCCTTAGCATTAAGGGCTTTTTCATGGTCAAGTAACACTACCTCTAGGGTTGCCACCTTTTTTTTGGGAGAATCAGTATTATTAGTAAATTGATAAAAAAACATGCGGAAATTCAGGAAAAAGAAGTAGTAAGTAAGTACACATTTATAATTCAGTCTTTATTTTTAGTTTATTTAAAAAAACATGTGAGCCGTCACGGGATGCCTGGATGTGAAACATCGAAATTATTTTGTACAAGTAATATGCATAAAAGAGCAGATTACGACAGGAACTAAATATAGCATAATGACAAAAATACACATTGACTGTATATAATATGTCACCGGAAAATGCCAAACTCCGTAACATTCTAAAATGACTTGAGATATTGTAAACTCTCGATAAATTGTCAGCTGGACATTTGGAATACTTTTTTACGCATCAAAATTTGATAGTCTATAATATCTCGATGTAATTCCGAGAAAATGTGGACTGACATACAATGGCGACCAATCAGAGCACAAGTATACAAAAGGAGAGCAACAGCTCTCCTCCAACTAATATCATTGTTGGCCTTTTACGGGATTCTACTAAAAATCCTGAGGGGCTGAGTTAGCGATGAAAATACAGAATTTTGCACGGGATAACACGGGGTTTTTTTGTACGGGTGGCAACCCTACTGCCCACCAATGTGCGATTGACCGTACCAAAAGCGTGCTTCTTATTCAGTTGTACTCGTATTTCTTTGCATGAATACGTTTTGTTTATTTTCATTTGTTTTTATTTTTGTTTATTTTGCGTTTACGTTGCTTGCAGCTACGCGCACTCGCGTCGCGCGATGAACTCGCACTGAGCGCGCTGCGCGCCACTCGCTCGTGGCGCACACGCGACGCGCCGCCCGACTCGATACACTCACACGCACCACACACACAACTACTCGTACAAACACTCGGCCAGACCACTCGCTTGTGGTGCCGCGTGGCGCGTGCCGAACTGTAACAGCGTGCTCAACGACCTTGCGTTTGACAACACGTGCGTGGTTGTCATAAAAAGACAAGAAAATTATTAAGGCTTCAACATAGTCAACATGCCTGCACTTGGCCGGAGTTTTATATGATAGACGCGCGTTTAACCATCATTTCTATTACGCCTTCCCCCGAACAGTAACATATTATTCTCTAACTATACATTCATAACTCACAACGGAAACATATTGTATTTACTACCATGTAAAGAAAGATTAGGAAGATTTATAATAGAATGAAGTTAGCACTTTTTTTTTTCTTTTTTTTTTTAAGGATGGGAAATCATCAAATGACTTCTTCCGCTCTGGGTGGAGTGGAAGGCCGTGTCAGACTCTTACTGACTAAAACCCATCCGTGTTCCTTCTAAAGCCCTTTGCGTTCCAGGGCCGCGGTGACTCTTTCGAACAAATTCCGCAACCCTGGCAGGCTGTTAGCACTTACCAATGGGTTTTTTGTGCAAAATTCGAATAAGATTGATTTCGCTTCGTTGTCGTACTGATGATGGTCTCCATCTGCGCTAAAAGAAGCTGTTAGGCGTTTGCCCATAACCCTGGGTCCCTCATGAGTGGCTCGCCGTCTGAACGTCACCTGGTGGTGAAGTGCCTGCCGTGGCCTACCAGAAGAGGAAGTGCCCACCACGGCGGCCGGGACGCAGTGGTGCTGGTGATTTTTTAATTAAAAACCTCTGTCAAATCCATCCAAGGTTGTCTGTAACAGATCGTTTTTAGCGATTAGACCACCCAGTTACACCATATTATTAATTAAGCTCCTATGATGGTTTAAGTACAAACATCCTCTCGAGTGAGCTCGATATGTAATATATTATGTACTTACAAGTCTAAATTATATTTGAATTGATCTCGATTAGTGTTCTATTTCGTTCGCGGTAATGACTCAGTGAGGTAAACATACATACCGTATCGGACATACGGGCATTGTTGGAGGGATTCTGTCTTGTCAGTATTGAAGAAACAACAAGTTGTGTAGTAGAGGAACATGCGGCTCAGCCACTCGCCCCGCGGCCCCCTAGTGCTCACCGACGCATTCTAACACTTCACTTCACAACACTGCACTCACACGCAACACACCTGTCTACAGTACGGGCAGCTCTTAGCGAGTCGCCGACTGCCGCTGCAGCTCCTTATTGTACTGCACTGAACACTATTATACGATGCTAATCACACAAACAGAATTTTAAGTAACGTAGCACTGTGATAATATTTTTATTACGTTCCTTTTTACATTTTATTTATTACTTATGTTTAACGTTAGTGAAAATACTTTGTCTAGTAGTATTCGCTGTTAGTTGCTCGCATGAGAACCGATGCTCAGATTACTGACCTCGGCCTGTTGTTTTTGAAATTCGCAATAAATAATATTAATTTATTAAGTACATAAATCATTATTTTTAGTTTAAGGATTCATTTAGCAAAAAATTTAGCTATCTATCACTTAGCCAGCTTCTTTGAAATTTTCGCTCTAGCAAGTTAGAGTTCCATTGGCAAACTGCATCATTCATCCGCAGTTGTGATTACGCGACAAGATAGATACAACCGGCCTGCAGTGCCCGTACGTCGTAGGCGTCTCAGCGTCTCACACTGCTCTGGCGGCAGTGCGCGCAGGTCCCTTCATCAGTGTAGCTACAAGTCAACGCTGTCCCCAGGTTATTGTGGTACAGCACGGCTAATGCCTAGGCTGGAACACACTGGCGGACGACTCAGAGGCGTTTACGTTGCATAGCTCCAAATGACAGTTGGACAATAAAGATTGAACAAAAAGAAATAATAAAGTTGTGGCACACGGATGAGAATGCCATGTATCTATGGATCTACGACAATCAAACAAACAAAAACTGTCTTGAGATAATATAGCAAGGTATAAATAGCATAACTTATTCATCTTTCAACTTTCTATTTAAAACCACCCTTTTTAAGACTCAGTGACCAGAACTCAGCATATGGGTCGAACAATAATTTGTTTCTTGTGCCCACGAGTCGGCAGCCGAGTCGTCGTTATATGTAGCGACGACTCGTGGGCATGAAGAAATTATTGTTCGACCCATATGCTGAGTTCTGGCCACTGAAAGTGTTAAGTTAAATGTTTTGGGTTCAAACAAAAACGCACGTAAAACACATTCAGTCGAATCGAAAGAAAAATAATTTAATGTATGAACCGAACGAGTCATAAATCGAGTAGACAGCTGTAATGAAACATCAGCGCGCAGACCGCTCGTTACAGCCGCGTGCTAACTACAAGCGCCTGCGCAGTCGGCTCAGTTTTGATGCAGAACTTGTGATTGCGCGAAAACTGCATCCAAACTACTATTTTGCAGTTAGTGCAGTTCGAATGCAGCCCGACGATTATAATGTTACGGATTCGCTCAGGTGGTTAGCAACAAATGCAGTGAAGTGGCGCGTGAACGCACAACGACAGCGTAGCACACCGTAGCGCGTAGTGGTCACGCAGCGCTTGCGCACTTTGCTTCGCTCTTACCTACTCGACGAGCACTTAGTCAAGACTCTCATACAATTCATGTAAATACCTACTGTCACCTGATACCTCAATAAGTATCGACATTCATTTTAACTGATATCACTAGAGTAGGTACATCACTTCATATAACCATGATCACATCATCGACTACTACATACATCCCCGCCGCGTTGAGTTCGTGTCTGTTCGTGTTGTGTTCGTGTCTGTTCGCTAATCTCAGAAACTACCTGGCGGGTTTTCATACGGTTTTACCAACAGATAAATAAATTATCAAGGAAAGGCTAGAAGTACTAACTTAGTAATATTAATGCAAAAATGAGTTCAACGACGGTTAACTTTAACGCGAGCGATGCCGTAACATATGATGATATTTGAATTAAGTCGAAAATAACTGGCCCTTCTGTGAGGTTCCGTGGCGTTCGCTGCGTCCACGACAATGATATTGTTGGAAGAGTTCCTTTCGGAAAATTCAAACATAAAGGCCGTATTAGCATTAAATCTATTTTCAAAGGTTGATTCGCAAAACCATTTTCTGATTTTATTGGTCTAAAAGCAGTTTAATTTACGAAGGTTTTTTATCCTCTTCTCCTGCGAGTCGCTAGCACGAAAGTAAATAAATTTCAGTGATCCAAAACGTCGCCTATTCCATGGCATCGTTGGTAGCGGAGCTACATTGTATTAATCCTTGAGTTTAACGGGTTGCCTTGGTTGTTGATTGTTTTGTTAAAATTTTAGGGTTCCTTACGTCCGAATGAAACACGGAACCCTTGTTCGATTAGTCGTGTCTGTTTGTCACATCAAATTTGCTCCGAATCTACTGGACAGATTCAGTTGACATATGGCACACATATTATATATATAAACTTCTGGGACCCAAAAACGAACGCGGAACGTATATGTCACCGGAAAATTACGGACTCCGTAAGATTTTTTTTTTTTTGTATGTACACTAAAAGAGTATGAATATAAATGTAAAGAAAAGATGAATGGATTGTGTTAGGAGTAATATGAAAGAAAACGGAGTTGTGATAGCGTGGCGGCTAACAGGACAGAATGGAAGAAAAAAAACGTGTTGCGCCGACCCCAAGTAACATGGGATAATACAGGAAGATGATGATGATTTGCAAAAACGTGTGTAGATAATATACATGGTAGGATTATAGGTGTTACAAGGTATTTTACTGTCTCAACATATTTGACCATGGCTGGTGTACAAATTAGGTCGAAGTTAATAAAATTACAAAACAAAAATACAAAGAATAATACTATAAAAATCAACAATTAACATTAATATTATTAAATTTTAAAAAATAGGTCAATAGTTGAGATTCAAAATAAATAGAATATATTCAGTCAGTAGGTATCTTCAAAGCGATTTATCATTTAACAGGCTTTTTTTGTCAGTATTATTTTAATGTTTTCCTAAACTAGTCTGTATTTAATTTCGTAGGCATCGCTTTTGCATTATGACTGCCATATATTTATTCGATGAGTTGCCCCTAAAGATAATGCCATATCTGAGGACAGATTCAACAAGTCCATATTAAGGCGAGGATAACACATCAGTGTTGATGGATGGAGCAAGTTGGTACAAAGCATATGATTGACTACTCATTTATTTACATAGTTTGTCAATGTGTTCTTTCCCATTTAGTTAACTGTCTACAGTTAAACCGAGAAAACGGGCATTAGTTACTTCATTTATAATGTATTATGAATCAAATTTACATAATGGATTATGCGATCTTTGTCCAAAGTGCATAATACACTTCTGGACACATCTATTGGCCCACCTTAGAGTTTAGGTTTCAATGGCCCCTACTGAAATATGATTGCTAGATTGAACAAAAACTGTTGATGCAGTTTTAAACCTGATACATTTTACCATCTTTTTCGATCGTATTGTTTTAAATTTGAATTCAGAATACCATACGACATGGAGCTACGCCTAACAAGTCGGATATGCGCCTTGTTAAAGGCAATTGATTTTTGAATAAAAAACATGTTTTATCAAATAAAGGTTTAATTTAATAACGCGTGTTGCCTCCATGGGCATCTACCACAGCTCTCATACGATTAGGCATAGAGTTTATCAACCGCTCTATGCAATTTTGAGGGATCATCTCCCATTCCTCTTCTATGGCAGTTTTCAACTCCTGCATCGTCTGGGCAACTGGCTGACGAGCCCTAACACGTCTTTTTAGCTCGTCCCACATGTGCTCAATGGGGTTCATGTCTGGGCTTCTGGCTGGCCAGTCCATAACTGTGATGTTCACATCCCGAAGATATTCCCTGACGATGCCGGCCGCATGGGCTCTTGCATTATCATGCATAAAAAGGAAATTTGGGCCCACATAGTCCGCGTATGGTATCACGTGAGGTTCTAAGCACTCACGAATGTACCTTTCAGCATTTAATGTTGGCAGCCGTGGTCCTGTAACAACCTCAAGTTGAGTTTTGCCGCTCGCGGATATACCGCCCCAGACAGTCCATGAGCCACCGCCATAAGCAACCCTCTCTTCAAAGCAGCATTGTGCGAAACGCTCTCCCTTACGTCGGTAGACCTTCTTCCTTCCATCATTGCCATGTAACACAATTTTAGACTCATCAGAAAAGAGTACACGGCTCCAATCTTGCTGTGTCCAATTTAAATGACTGCGTGCGAAATGAAGGCGCGCTGTTCGGTGGGCTCGCGTTAGTTTGGGCCCATTAGCTGGCTTGTGTGGTACCATATCGCGTTCTTTTAACCTTCTCCGAACAGTTCGAGCGCTCACAGATACTCCGTGGAAGTCGCGAAGTTGGTTTTGTATCTCAATGGAGGTAAGGTGACGATTTCTCAAGCTGGTCGTCACGATGAATCGATCCTGCCTTTCAGTTGTGACCCGAGATCGTGGCCTTCCTTGGCGACGAACAAAGCCGCCAGTCTCTAGGTACCTCCGATAAACATTTCGGACCGCAGATCGACTTAAATTAAGTTGAGCACTCACGTTTCTTTGGCTGTGTCCGGCCTGAATAAGTGCCACAGCTTGGGCGGCGACTTCAGGTGAAGTATCCATAGATTATTGATAGAACCTCACCTTAATGTTAAGAATAAGTAATGTTTGTTGCAAAACCAAAGATATCAATCACTTTTTCAAGAATTAAATCCAAGTAAACCAATAAAACCAAGTTTTCTTAGTATTCGATTGTTTGATATCAACAAACAGGCTCCAAATTGTCTTTTGTTTCTTTAAATTCTGTGTTCGAAATTCAAAAAAAGACTATTGAATGAAATTGTGAATGTGCCAGGTTCAAAACTGCATAAAAACTTTTTGCTCGACCTAATATAAAATTTTATCTAGGACCAAACGAAACTGAAAATACAAGGTGGGCCAATAGATGTGTCCAGAAGTATATTTATTTTTGATAAATTTATTTTTAAATTGTTATTATCAAGCCAAGAAATTATAGATGTCAGTGAATTATTTATGTCAGATTTATAAATATGAATGTCCTCACAAGCAATTGAAACGGTTGAATCGTTGCCTTTGGAAAGTCGTTGATATAAATAGTAAACAACGGCGGCCTTAGCACACTGCCATGAGGAACACCGTATGTTCCATATTTCCTTATGGAGCTGAATGTTTCTTCTTTTTTTGGGATTCACTCTAGTTAAATGTCGTTGTCGATTCATTAAATAGGATCGAATTAAATCTAAAACATTGCCTCTTATGCCGTATGCGTCAAGTTTACCATATTTATGGTTTTATTTTGTCGAAAGCCCTTTTGTCCATTGCACAAAATTTTATTATTTTCAAGATATGAATTAAGTTCACCATAAAGTTGATTTTCGTTTTTTTTTTTTAATTTTGTTAATAGTGCAATAGGCCTATAATTCACCATTAACTGACTAAAGTAGGCGCCAGATAAATGTGGAATAAAGTATATTGACCTTTCCCTAATAACTGTTCATAGGTACCTGAACAATTAAATATGAATCGTTTTTCATTATTAGACAATGTTAAGGATCACGAGAGATGATGATTCGGGACAGCTTTGTGTCATTAATTCCGTTTTTCAAATTAAAAATGTCAATAATTGTAGGTGGGTCAATGACCGTTATTCCACGATTATCTGGCGCCTACTATACTTCCTTTTTTGAATAAGGGTTTAAAACTGCTAGTTTCAGATCGTATGGAAACATGCCAGTTGTTCTCGACAAGTTCACAAGTGACTCAAGTGATGACATTTTTCCCTGCATCCGGGAGGTCTTTGACTTTTTCAATAATATAATTATTAAATGTGTTCGCTATTTCGGTTGGATTATTAAGGACGTTGATTTCATCAATTTTTATGTTGTCAATGGATTCTTTTTTGGAGTGTTAAGTCTCGTTTTGTTTATAATCCGCCACGTTGTGTTAGTCTTAATAAGAGACGTTTTTATTTGATACTTAGTTATTTTGCGTATGTTTTTTTAAATTAAATAAATTTTTAAACAACTGACACTATTTTAAGTACTTTAATTTATTATCTTTTGTTGAGTTTAATCTAAATTTCCATAGCAAATCCTTTTTTTTTTCGACTGATTATTTTTACTCCACTTTGGTTTATGAATGACTTTTATTAAAGATTTGTGGAAAACAATGGTTGTAAAAAAGTTTAAAATCAGCTATAAAGTGTTGATAAGCCGTGTTTGGGTCATCAGTGAGCTAAATATCTGAGAAAAATAAGCACACGTGTCTTATTAAGAAAAAATGTTAACAATTTCAGGCTATATTTTACAATCTAACGGTGTTTAAAATTTTCCGGTGACAAATATAAAAAAAATAATAATAATGGGTTTTACCGTGTGCGACATATCAAATGAAAGAGCTTATTGTAAAGATCTCATATTTAAATAATAAAATAGGTTTTAAGTTATTTAAGCAAATAGATGAAACTTAACCCCTTATCCGATACCTATGAGCCTGAAATTTAGAAACAAACATCCTGTATAATTGTTTAGATATAGGTTATAGGTGTGGTTATAAAACAACATGCTAAAAAAATAGATTAGTACGGAACCATTTGCGCGAATGCTACTCGCACGTGGGCCGGTTTTTATTATTTTGTTAGGTATTCGATTTCAAGATGTATTTTTCATATTTTGTTGTGTTACGCACGGACTTACCTTGAGTTCAAACGGCTGCAGTTCCCCAATACAGCCGCTCTATTTTGTCAACGTCTCACCGTGTGTGTAAACTTAAACTGAAATGTATCTATCTTGTTAATTATGAATTGACAGCTCATTTCGTGTTCACTTCATAGTTTACACTGTGAGATGTTAATAGGTAGATTATATTTACCTAAAGTTCGAGGATAACATCGAGTTGATGATGCCTCCTATAAAATCCCGTAATCATAAACATGACGATTAAATCTCTGGTGATGACAATAGTTCAACCCAGAGCAGACGCTGTACAACAAACTGCTCAAGCTTTCACGCGGCAAAATATACTGTTCGTTGCTCTGTCGTGTAACATACAAATTAACCTACTATGTTCTAATTTTCGCCTTATCTTGAAGAAGTCATTAATATTTTTAATAGATAAGTCTGTATGTAACTTCTCTTTTGCTTCACCATTTCCTATGATTGGTATTTACTGAGATTAGCGTGTTCTCAATTTCGTATCATGTCCGCCCGATCCATCCTCTAGAAGTCATCCGGCTATAGATAAATATTAGTGTTCAACCGTGCGAAGCCTGATAAAGAAGGAATCTATTTTTTCTTAGTTAATAACTAAAAAAAAAAGATCCTTCTGGGCAAGTAGCCGCGTGACGGGTGTTTGAAGCATTTGTGAAATGTACCTACCTACGCTGTAGTTCGCCGTCGCCCGCGGCCTCCGCCGCCGTGGAAGTCGCTTCCGAGCCCAGCGCGGTGGAGTTGTGGACCACCGACGAGGAGCTGGACGCCGACGCCTGCGTGCGGTACGAGCTCG